>JAJKFI010000018.1:1098186-1165086 GCA_029204185.1 Lerista edwardsae | reverse complement strand
ACACACACACACACACACACACACACACACACACACACACACACACACACACACACACACACTTTGTCTTAAATCCCTCATCTTTAAATAGAAACAAGAACAGGAAAAATAAGTGAATCGGCCTTTATTTGAAAGAAAAATGTATCCACCTTTGCTTAGTATTTATAAAAGCTTCTGTGTTGCTTATTTAGTAGTAATAACATACTTGCCAACACAGCACTCAACTGTCAAAAGGAAACTGTACCATTATGAATTTAAAAACCAGGTCGCCACATTCTGAACAGGATATTCTTTAGATTTGGCAGTAACTAAGCATGTCTCATGATCTTTTCATTATTTTGGACTTCTCTGAAAATCCCAGCTATTGCCATTCAAAATAGTAAAGTAAAAATAACAATATACAAAGTATTTCCTGTTGCAAACTTCTGATGGATTTTTTTTTTTAGATTCAAAGTATACCAATGTCAATCAAAACTTGACAGCCAACTGTGTAAATCCAAAATCTGACAAGGAAAGCTGACATAATCTTGTGAAGCCAGTAACACTATGACAAACAAAATAAATTGAATTTGTTAGAGGCCATGGACGAAGCCCATATTTTTACTGCAATTCTCACTGGTATAAATGAGTAAAATATTCAAAAAGCAACATGGTACCCAGCAGACTTTTGCTGGCCCAATTGTCCAATTCAAGAAGTTAAAGCAAAATCATGGTTCAGTAAAATAAGAGTACTCCGCAGGCTAACCTAGTCCAAGCCTCTCTTGTCACATTCAATTCTCTCCTCCCTTTCCTTTCTTGTTCATAGATTACTGTGACATATGAACTGGGCAAACTATGACCCTAGTTTCCTAGTCTGCAGTAATCCGCTTGCCTGATTTGTATGCCACAGCAAACTATGTTTACGTTTCTCTGTCCTCCACAACTAGCTGGTAGCTGTGAGAGTGGAGGGCTCTACTTGGTGTCTGAGTCCTTTTTGGCCCCAGAGAAAAAGGGGTAGAATCAAAAAGGGTGTGTTTTGGACCAACCATGCATCAGGGTTCATCAGGGAGGATGGGGATGCTTCACCCTTCTTCAGTGATATGGTGGATGGAGACTGTAGACTCCACTCCCTGCTATGGAGAGAGACAGAGGTCACTGGGTCACCTTGGACAACATACCCAATAACTTTACAGGGTTATTGAGAAGACGAAAAAGGAGAAAATATGTAAGTCATCCTGAGCCCATTAAAAGGGCAGGACACGAATGTGATGATAAGAACACCTATGTGATTTTCCTTTGGACGCCAATAGAGAGTTTTACTAGTTTTATAGGATATAAAACACTGTCACCAATACAGTTTTTAAAATGTGTGTCATAAGTACAACACTACATAGGGGAAGATACAAATGGGCAGCCATGGGAATTTTGGCAGAACTAACTACAAGGCGTAGCCATCGTTCAGTAAAATTCCACATTTAAGAAACGTGCAATCTTCCTGAGAGGAAAGTTTGAGGGTGTGTAAAAAAAAAAAACTCTTTACTGTCCTAGAACCAATATGTTTCTAACGTCAATAAAAATACAGGGTCACTATAACTCATATACTGTATAGTGTAAAAGCTGAGAAGGATCGGAAAAAGTCAGAAAACCAAACAAGTATCTATATCTGAAATCACTGCCTCACAACTGCTTCAGGGCCCAATCCTATCCAAATTTCCAATGCAGTTGCAACTATGCCAATGGGGTGTGCAACCTGCACCCAGGATTGGCCCCCAGTCTCCCATCCAATTCACGACTGCTCCTAGTCATCATAGCATAATGAGATGTGAGCAAAAAAAAAAATGGATTGGAGTGATTTTCTAATCACTAGAAACATGTGGGTCGCAACCCCAGTGGGGTCACACAATGCCTTATTTGCAGTGGGGTGGCAGCAAACTTTCAAAGCCTGTGCAAGAGAAGGCTTGGATCCAATCCAATAATGATTCTGCCTTATCAAAACAGTTATTGATATAATCCTGCACAGCCTCTACGCGCTGTCCTAAGGCCAGCGCTGATCAGGCTGCTACTTCACAGGGTTGTTGTGAAGACACAAATAGTAAGGGGAAATAGGGTGGACGAGGGTGGGCAGATTGGTTTCTGGGAGGGGGCTGGAATCAGCAGCGAGTATATGGGGTGTCAAGGTGCTAAATAAATTGCAGACCACTGCCCTAGACATTTCCTTACATTTTTTAGCCACCTCTTGTTTCCTTTTCAATGTCTGGACTATTCCAACTATAAAAGCATTCACTAGCTGTACCATATTTAGCAAAAACGCCTATGTTTTGAGGCCCCAATTTTAAAAACCTGCTCCTCTCTGACAAAGGAGGTCAGGGTGGCATTCTGGTCCCGCTTTACAACAATGTGTAGTCGGTTAGACTGGCTCAAGGTCATTTATTGAGCATCATGACCATGGCAGGATTTGGCGCCTGATTTCCCAGGTTGTGAACTACAGACTAACCAACTGGCATTCATCTTCAGGATAAATGCCATACTGTATGTCACCAATATCTGTATTTCGTTTGACAGGTGTTTATTATCAAGGGGAGGTAAATTATGCTGTGTGTACATAGTCAAACCTCTACGCTACATCATAGCGTCGACGCAAGGGGCGGAGCACCGACACGGGGGCGGCAATCGGCACCCTTGTGTCAGCGCTCGAGCAACGAGACAGGCGCAATAGGATTGTGCTGGCAGTTGCCAAACTCTTACCTTATTTTTCTGAGCAGAACTGGAATTGCCGAGGTTTGACTACTGACATTGCGCCCGTGCTGAGCCTCTCTTGCGTTGGCTGAAGGCAGGCGGTGCAAGGGAGGCTCCGCGTGGAGGCAGCAGTGGGATTGGCGGTGGGAGGAAGACTGTGGGCGGGACGAGGGCGGGATGTGGGTTGGCTTGGGAGGCAGCCATATGGCCGCATCATAAGGCCATCCGGGAGGCTGCACAGCCTCAATTCAGGTCATGCGGTCTCCTCTGATCTATTTAGCAGGAGCAGATCCAAGGAGTGCATAGGAGAGGCTGGAGCCTCCCCTACAGTAAGGGAGCGCATGGCTCCCTTGCCATGGGGAGGCTCCAGCCTCCACTATACTGCATTAGGATATGGCATTGGCCAGACGGCCTCACCATTCCAGCGCAGTATAGGATTGCGCTCTGCATCTTATTTGTGAAGGTTAGCCGTGGCTATAAAGGAGCCTGTGAATTACAGAAATAATGCAGGCAAAAGATAAAAGACTTATGAACATGGTCCTATGTTCAACTTTAACTGGCTTTTTCACATTTTTAAAGTCACAATGTGATGCAATATGCAAGAGAAAACAACAAAAGCTTGTTTCAAACAGTTTGCAGTCAAATTCATTCATTCCTTTAATAAAAAGAAAAGGCAAATAACAACAATGCATTAGATTTAAAAAATATAGAGATGCTGGACAGAGTGTAAATACAAAAACCAACTGGATCTGAAAACTAGTATGACAGTCACTGATTAAAAAATGAATAAACAAATAAGCATATCAAAATATTCTTTCATTATACAAACATTCTAACATCATATACTACAACACCACAAAGTGGGATGATGTCACAAGTTCTATAATGTAGTTGCACAGAACAGTGGGTCAGTTTTAAAAGTGCACAAGTGGCAAAAAGCACACTCCAGCAAACTTCCCCCACCCTCTCCTCAACACAATAGCCCCTGCAACTCCCCAAATCCACTCCCAAGATTTGGTAGACCCCTTTGGAACAAAATAGTACACAGCATGGGGGATGTAAGGGACATCAAGAATTAAAAAATCACACACATGCTTGGACGAGATCTGCTTAGGATCTGATCCAGTTGTGGTGATTTTTAAAAATTACTTTTACTTGATATTTTTCAGCTTGACCAACTCATGCCCATTTATAAACATTACATCTTCAGAATCTTCTTGTCTCCAGATTCTGATTCTTAAATTATCCAAGGCATTAAAATCTATATATAACATTTTTAAATGCCTATCAATCTTAAACAGTTCCTATGGCTTTGTGACACAAACCAAGACTGATGGAAGTTCAGGCACCATAAAAGTTGCACAACAGACACAGACGACGATAGATAAGACAACTACAACATTGCAGGACAAAGTTCCAGTACGATCTACGTCAGGTAACTAAGGGTGCAGCCAGAAACAATTATGCTTGAAAGAACAAGGTAAAGAACTACTAAAAGGCCAATGGATGTAGCATTCAGAATCATGAAAGGACCCTTCAATGCTCACAATATTAATGTGATGACAAAAAAAGGTCACTGCTAAATATTGTGAGTTCACCAAGGAGCCCTTTGTAAGAGCAGGAGCAGATGAACGCTAAGCATGAGCTGCTTTAAACACACACATACACACCATCCATCCACCAGCCCATGGCAAGGCAGGCACCTCTATTCTTTTGCGACATCTTTTGCCATCTTCCCCAGATTTCTCAGCAGAAGCTGGAGCCTATTACCACTCCATTTGCCACATGGCTGGGTCTACAGAAAACCTCCCCCCGCAACCTCTCGGGAGAGTCATAGGGATGTGCATTCATTTCAGAACACACAAAAATACTGAACTGAAATGGGCCCAGTTCAATGTTCTTTAGTTCTAAAACCAGAACAGAGAAGCCCCAAAATGGGTCCACCATTCATTTTTGGAGTGGAGGGAACTGAAAGCCTTAGCTTGTTGTGCAGCAGAGGAATGGGCTTTTTAAAGAAATCATTTTTGTGTAGCCACCTCTGAGAGTTGCCATTTTTTCCCTTCTACAATGTTGTGAAAGTTGCATCTGTCCGAACATTTTCAGAAAAATGACATCAAGCCACTAATACATTCCTGGGACCAACAAGATACAGCTATCAGACATAAGAGGATACAGACATAATAGGAGAAAATGGCTACCATCGGAAGTGATCGCAAAAAAAGAACTCCGGTGTTCTCTTTCAGTGTTAAAAGCAGTTAAAACAAGGGATGGGAACATCTTGTCCCCCAATTCAAAAAATGAAAGGTGAACAAAAAGTGGGGATGTTGCTATGGAACTAATCAGATTTGAAATTAAACAATTCTTTAAAAATTGAAAAAGATTAAAAAATACCCACATCTAAAAAGAGTCACTGTATTTACATTCTTAAGTGACTAGGATACAATCAGTATTCATCTAGTTCTGCCTCAAGCCATGACAAAAAAAACCCCGAGGGTTACAGCACTAATCCACGCCAAGCAAGGCTGTCATATCTGCTCATATTGTTTCCATTTGTATCCCGCCCTTCCTCCACTGAGCTCAAGATCCATGAGCTCAGCCGCTCGATCAGTCACAGAACTCCACCAACCCCCTTTCACAATCACCAACAACATTGAACAATTATGTAATTAAAACTAGAGCTGGTGATTTACAGCACTTGGATTTCCTTTTCAAGGTTTGCTACTTGCTTTAAGGGAAAAAAATGTAGCTTAGAAACTACCTTATACTACACAATATAAATGGACAACATAAACATATACACATCATATTTGGGTGCAGAAATGCCCCAGTATCTGCTGGGGTTCCGTGGATGCCAGAACTCCGGAACCTCCATCCACTGGAAGACTTGCTCACAACCCAAACCCCTTGCCTGGCACCCAAAACTCAGCATTTCTTAGCAGCATTTTAAAAAAACATCTTGTATGGGCTGGTTTGTAAAGGAACGGATGATATGGTTTTTGAATTAAGAACCTTGCGGTACTTCAAAGCTAACAAAGTTATCCCAGTATAAAGCTTGTCACTATAAAGTCACTAATGTTTAAAATGGCATTAGATGCATTGTCGTTTTTTGAAACAGTCTTCTCCTGATACTTGGTTTTTTCGTGCTCCTTTTGCTTCTCTTTGATCAGTTCCTCTGCCCAGTCCTGGCCACTACCACTAAACCCCCAGTTTCCAGCCCCAATTCCCATGGATAAGTCTCCCAATTTCCCTATCTGTTTCCCCATCTCCTTGCCTATGCAATTACATGCCCCCTTTCCCTTGTAAGGGTTTCCTTCACCTCCTCTCTTTTACTTAGAAACCACTGACATTTTTAAGGCCTAGTTTTGCCAGTGACTGAATATATATTGCATTTTAATACTGGATAACACACATACACCCCGTTCCTCAATTTTTATCTATAGCTAGACTTTTAACCCCGCCTCCTTCTTTAATGAATGCCAGTCCACTGAATTGTGCCATGGGCCAATGCACTCGGTCTACACTCACAAAACATTTCTCCTGTGTGCACATACTGCATGTGTGTTAAAAGCATACCTGGTAACAACTACCCCTCTGTAACGTGTGTATTTTATTTTGTTTTTAGCCCCCCCATTGTGCAATCTCTCATGGGGGGCTAGGACTGGGATAAAAACATTACAGGGACAAATTGGCAGGAATTTATTCAATAAACAGATAGTTCATTTCCTTGGTTCATCTGTGTTATAACTTATTACATTGTTACCCACCCTAGATCTTTGGAAAGCACAATTTAGAAAGCAAAACAAAATGGGGGGGGAAATAAATAATATCGGATCAGCAAACAGCAATAATGTTAAAATTAACATAATTAGTAGTATTCCTCCGCATGGAGAACAACAAAGGCATTATAGACAATGTGAAAGAAATTGTTCTGGATGGACTGCGGGGTGGATGGGCGTTTGTACCTTAAACAGGATATTAATATCAGCACCACTATTTCAGAATATAATGTAATGGCACAATTATATGGGTTAAACTGGTTGCAGACTACTAACACATACTGTCTAATTCTGTGTGATGTAGGCTCTGTGCAGCAATGATCACACATAAGTGCAATTTAACAAACAAATCAAATGCCTTCAAATGCTTCATTGGCCAATTACTTTTTGCAAAGTGTGAACAGATGGCAGTTGCAAGCTTTATTCAGCATCTTGGAATGCTTTTAATTAGATTCATGTTCAAGTTTGCCTGCTGGCACAACATGCCTGAAACCCAAATAAAAACCGAACAGCAACAAAACTTGGGGATATCATTAGCCCAGTAAAAACTGTTTTTGAAAATTGTTTCATAATGAAAGAATCACAAAAATTTTGTACTCGTTAACACTGAGAATAATACAAACCATCTATATTCAGACATATGAAATCATGCTGCAGAATGCAAATCTAGGGTTTGTGATGATTTATGAATTTAAGCCACCTTACAAACCATGGTTTGTGTGAGACTTACAAACCACAGAGTAGAGCGGGTTTGCAAACCACAGTTGACAAACACTACATTGACAAACTACAGTTAGGGTTGTCGCTCTGCTTCTAGGGAGTGCTGTAATATGGAGACAGAAGTAAATTTATGAAGAACTAAGAAGCTAAAAGACAAAAGCAGAGAAGCCACTCTAAACCATTGTTTGCCTGTTGTGTATCTGGAAGCTCAAAACGCAGTGCAGGTTCTCGATTATGGCTAACAGAAACAATTGTTTAGCAGAAGGTCTGAACTTAACCTGCGCCTTGAATCTCGTAACGTTTGTCATTTTGATCATTAAATGGTGTAATTAACTGGTCACGTGGGCTTCAAGTCACAGCCTGCTTACTCTGCAGATCTATCAGGTTTGCAAGGAAGGAAAACACAGGAGAAAATTTCATCAGTATAGCTTCACCGTGAAATGCAGCTGTAGATGCTCTTGCGCTATGGCACACCACCACTGAATGAGCCAACTGAATGAGCCTCCCAACTATGGGCAACGTCAGCAAAATTTAGGCCTGTCCAGTTTATATAAGTACAGGGGCATGATCAGTGGAGGACTCCTCTGCCATATCCTATCCCCCTTCCCGGGCCATGCAGCATTACACCAGGCTTCCCAGATTTGCACCAGCTATAAGACATAAGACATAAGAAATTTATTTGTCATTACACTCACAACTGGGTGCAACGAAATGAGGTGCTCTTCCCCAAGGTAAAACTGGACAACACCAAAACTAAAATATGCACAATCAACCATACAACAATCACTTATACAAATATAAATACCCCATTGCTCCCAGCAATTTAAATTCCACAAAAACTTATGACCCCGCATTTAAACTCAATACTGCACTTGGGTAAAAACTGTTTCTGAATCTGCTCGTCCTTGCTTTCAATACCCTAAATCTCCTTTTCGATGGTAATAGTTCAAAGAGCTGATGTCCCGGATGAGAGGAGTCTTTCAATATATTAGATATCTTCCTCTTGCATCTATTTTTATACAGTTCTTCCAAAGAGGGCACTAACTTCAATCTTCAACCAGCTATATAACTGGTGCGGATCCAAGGAGGCTCAGAGGGCAGCTGGGGATCAAACGGGTAAGGGGAAAAAGATCCCCTGAGCCCAGAAGAGACCTCCAGCTGTTCCTAAACCTGCCCTGGATAAGACACCGTTCATGCAGTGCGGCTGTGCTAGCAAAAGTTTGGATTGGGCTGTGATAAGGTTACATTTTAAAGTGGCATTAAGTTTTGACATCACAGGGCAGTAGAGCCAGCTCCAGGCTTGTGGAGATTTTAGGTAAAATGTCTCCCCCAATATTGGAGGGTGCTCCTCATATACAGGCCGCGGAGGACTCGTCTGACAGCCATAGAAGACGTGCATAGTAGACACAATTATCTCAGCTTTGGAAGAGTTGGATCTACCATCCCTCTCAACATCAGTGGCATGGCATCATTCCAAAGGGAAGCTCTGGGGCAGAAGCACTATAGGGAATATACAATGGTGGCTCCACTAGTGATGAGAAAAATGCTAGGGAAGAAAAACAAAATGCGGGGGCCAGTGGCGGTGCATCTGTCATCCAAACCAACCCAGTCTTGTAGGCTACTTGAAGGTATTTTTTTAAACACACAGCAAAATGAAGCCCCATAAACCCTCAAGGAATAGTTTCTGCCCGTTCCAGTAATTGCCCAGATCCACCTCTCGTTGTGCAATTACACACGACTGGCTGCACCGGAATGCAAAACACCGCACAATTAAACAGGTTTCTTCCACTACCCATTCAAGTACGCATTCTAGGCAAACTCCACCACCACCACCACCACCACCAAAAAAAACAAAAAAAAAAAGCCAACAACCATGTCTTTGTGAAGTGACATTTCTTTCATTCATTGCTGCAAACTGGGTTATAGAAACTTTGATACCTAAAAAGTTTCCAAGTTATAGAAACTTTTGACACCTCAGGCACCTAACGTGGCCACGATAGCAACAGATAGCCTATATTTGCTTAAGTCTTGATCCAAACTTTTACTAAAAAAAAAAATTAAATCTTTCTCATTTCTGCAATCTCATTGCTAATGTAAAGAATAAAAACCAACCTTGGCAACTCTGGTACGTGGCTCTCCCTTGCTTCCACTGCCTTTCAAATCAGCAGTATAGATGCATGTCAGTATTTGCTGCAGGTTGCACTGTCTTTGCTGCTCCACCCGATGAGATGCTTTTCTAAAAGAGAACAAGATTTGAACATGGGAAAGTTTAGAATAGAATCAGAAGCCACTTGCCAGTACCTGCTGGTGTGCAGGTCTCAAATCAGCACTTTATGGCCTAGTTCATAAAGCAGTAAACCGGTACTGCTTTAACACAGACCTGCCTGCCTGCCTGCCTCCTGGAGCAGGGAAAGCATAAAAAGGTCATTATGCTAGCAGAAATGCTGAACCACCAACGAATCCCCCAAGGGCACCTTTCTGCCAGTTATCCTGAAAGAAATCAATCCCAGAAGCGCTTCCCAAAGTATCTAGTGTGGGGTGAGGTGGCCAATTCTGGACATCAGCCTTGGCATTTGGCAGATGCTTCCATCGTACAAAGAAGCGGCGATGTAAAGGGGAGCCAATTCTTCACCAGAAGGGTGGTCATGTGTTTGACTACACATCCCCCGCTCTCAAAAACAGACTAACTCATCAACTGCAGGGAAGTCCTTGAATTTCAGATTTTTTAATGAGACAAAAGTGGTGCGAGCAAGAACAACGATGGAAAAAGGATGCTCTTCACTTCGCTCATAGCCTCAGTGAAGCTGGAGACAACACCTTAGCCCGCAAACTCCCATAAACATTAATTGTTCAGTCAAGTCACCTCCTCGTAAGAAAAGTGCAACACTTGGTAAGAAAAGTGGCAGGAGTGGAGAGCAGCTGCTTCCACAAACGGAGGCCTCAGCATCCTCCACAAGCACTGTGCATCTCTCAGAAGCAGCTGCTCCAGCTTCCATGAGGATTCACACCCAAAGTTCTTCTCACATCAGCAGTTCTTTGGCAGACGGAACATCTGCACTGGCCCTTCCACACAGTCCCCAGGCAGCCACCCTTTCAAAGGAGGTCCACAGGGCTAGCCTCTCTTAGCTTTGGCAGTAGCCCTGAAACATCCTGTGCTCCCAGGCCATGCGGTACACTGAGCCAGGGTAATGGGCCCTTTTATCTGTTGCTCCCGTTTCACTTCTAAACTTTTGACAGATGTTCGGTTACAACATAAAGGTAGGATACAAATGTTTTAAGAAATTAATCTTGCTCTTTAGAACAACAACAAAAGCAACAGAGCAGGAGGCTAGAGCAAGCTATGTTATTTCAGAATAGTCAGGTCTTGAATAGCTGGGTCAGAGAGAGAGAGAAAACGAACAAGACAATTATTCATTTTCAGGTTCTTTCAGGTCCACAGAATTTTTATAATGCAGATTAGGCCACGACCTGAGTCATCTGATGGGCCACTGTGAGACACAGGAAGCAGGACTAGATGGGCCCTTGGCCTGAACCAGTGGGGCTCTTTTTTTTTTTTTCTTATGAAGAAAAAAAAACTGGGGTGGAGACAAAGATCAGCGGAAGCATGCAAAGGTCAGCGGATCCTTTGACTGCAGAGGGCCCCAGCTCCAGTCCCCAATATTGCCATGCAAGTCCAGGGGAAACTGCCCTTTGACCCTGGAAAGCCACCAGCAGCCTGTGTAGATCATACCATGTTTGGAATGTCGCAATTCAGATCCTGACCATTCCAGCACTGTCCCAATTTCCAGGAGGGGTAGCAGAAGCATAGGAAACTGCCTTGCATTGGGCTCCTCTCACACATCAAATGCCTGATACTACCCAGAAAGGGGAAACACAGCAATGTCTCATTTCCTGGGCCGGTACCAGAAAGGATGCCCTTGCATTACAAAATGCCAAAAACACTTATCCGGACAGCTGGATCATGGAAGCCACTTCACCCCACAGAAACACTTTTTGCTTCCTTCATGCTGCTCCAGCCAGATGCTCAGACAACAGCAAAAGACATGAACCAGCCCTGCTCCAACAAGGAGGCAATCCTGAAGCCCTTTCCAAGATTCTAAGATGTTGCTATGTGCAGCGGCGCAATAGGAAGGAAGGAATGGGCGCCCACTACCCATGCACACTTTTTTAGGATGATCGCAGTTCTCAACAGTGCAACCTCAAGTCAATGCCCAGCCACCAAAAAACTCCAGAGGTTTTCTTTCCCATGGCATATTATCTGAAAACTCTACAACTAATCCTTCTGCACTACCATTTTGTTTGCAGCCAACTAAACTTCAGACTTCACCACCCTGCTTCATTAGTCAAAAAACAAACTTTTAAAGATAGCTAAGTGGAGCTTTTCATTCTGGATAAAACTAGTCACCGTCCAGTTGGCAAAGCATCTGATGTTGTTGGTTGTATTTCAGATGGAACGGAAGCCGACATGTCTGCTTTCTGACAGCTTCTTAAGAGACATTAGGGCGGTCGCAGCATTTTTTTATGCGTGAAAGAGTTTCACACTGGAAGAAAAAGGGACCTGTTTTAAGATGGAAAATGTACTTCCTAGTCCACAAAGGAGTAAGTAAAACTTGAAAGATTACGGGGTCCTTCAAAATCGTGATGTTTTGAAGGAAACACCTTGTTTCTCTTGTCAATGAACCATGGAACTGGACGGGATTCCATGGCAGGGTAGTGGCACCTGACCTTTGCCAGCAAAAAGACTGTAGATGTAGGTGGTAACTGGAGGAATTGATGGGTTGAACAAATATGTTGGGATGCTCACCCCTTTTCATTATAACATTGCCTTGTGAAAGAAAGCAGGTACCACCATATCACTAGGCTACTTATCATCATCACTTGGTGCAGCCACCAAGACACAGAGCGCAAGGCCAGCCGGCCAGCGCCAAATCCAATGCTGGGTTGGTGAGGCTGGAGCCTACCCGCGGCAAGGGCAAGTTTGCGCCATTACCATAGGGGAGGCTCCAGCCTCCCCAATGCGCTCCTTGGATCTGCACCTGCTAAACAGCAGGCACAGATCCGAGTAGATCGTGCAGCCCAAATCGGGGCTGCGCAGCCCTCCAGACGGGCTTAGGATTCGGCCTTATGGCTGAATCTGAAGCCCACCCACGTCCTGCCCACAACCTCTTTCCCCCTGCCAATCCTGTGTCCATCTGGACACAGAGCCTCCCTTGTGCTGGCTGGCTGGCTTCAGCCGATGCGAGGGAAGCTCGTTGCAGGCGCAACAGGACCGACGCTGCCTGTTGCGCCGGTCCCGTTGCTTGAGCGCCGATGCGGTGGTGCCGATCAGCGCCCCCGCATCAGCACTAACAATGTCACCTTGGCGCTTTGATGTAGCATCGACGTGACAGGCGCACTTGGATTGCGCTGCCCATCTCTCTGTTGCTCTGTTATCCATGTCAAGCTAACGCCAAGAAAGGCCAGGATCAAGACCATGGCAATCGTAGGGTCTGCTGCTCCTAAGCTGGTGTTCTAAAGACCTTAACATCAACTTGTGGAAATGTCCTGTTTTGGTTAAACAATACAATTGGGACCCAGAGAGCATTTGTGGAAGACAGAAAGTGCAGAGCAGAGGTTAGAAAGCGAATTCCTACAGCTGCACGCAAGTGCACAGAGGAGGGAAGGGTTGGGATGTGGCAAGGGAAATAAACTGTACTCCCTCCTGCAGTGTCTCTTGGTCCTCCACACTGAAGCACCTTCCTCCTCTCCTTATCTTTAATACCATTCACATAACAACCAAATGCCCAACAGGAGGAAGAGGAAGGGCAAACCCCACTTTCTCCTAAGCATGCTCACCAGATGGTCTGAATGGTTCCAGCATGCTTAAAAATAGCCTGTATGCAGAATGGAGACACTGCAAAAAGCATAGTTCTAACCACACGCATCATTTGGTCATGAGTAGGATCCACAGAGGCTGACTAATGAACATACGCAAGTCAAGAGGCAGCGCTTGTGACCACATTCCCACCTTCCTTCACCCATGTCCATGATATTTGCAATAGACTCATGACTACGGATCAGTGGAGAAGCTTGCACTTTGCATGCAAAAATCCCAGGCTCAACCTCTTGAATATCTAGTTAGGGCTACAAAAAATCCCTGCCTGAAAAGGGTACAGTCCAGCAGGATAGACAATACAGTACCGAGCTAGATAGACCACAGTTCTGTTTCCCCTTTTTCATTTTTGGTCGTGTGTGCATTTTATGCTTCCTAGTGGTTAGGCAATGCTAGCTGCTAAGGAAATGTTATCGAATCTTAATAATGATACTTAATTTTTTGAAATTGTACATTTGAAGTTGGACACGAATAAGAGTTAAGAGTCAAGTGCAACACCACAGGATGCCAAGACACAGGAAATGAGACTTTAAATGGGATCATCCAGAATAATCTGGTCTATTTGCAGGGCTGCTGATTAAGCCAATTAATAGTGCTGGGCCGCCATTACATAAAACTATATTTACATGATGAAGTATTTATGGAAAAGAGTCTAAAAATACACTACGCTTTGAAAGGTGACAATGGAAAATTCAAGAGTTATTTTCAGTGTAAATTTCAGTGCTTGGGATATGGCAGCAAATTATTTAAAATTCAGTAAAGCATGAAACTCCATCTAGACAGAAAGCAGAACAGAAAATCATGTATACTAATGCCATGCTGGAAAACACTCCCAAAAGGAAGAATGAGTAATAAGATTTGAGAGATTATTTGTTCCCAGCCATTATAACAAAACTGTTTGTGTTTCTTTTACACATTCTTCCTCAAAAGCAAAACAACTCTCATTTCTTCATGGAATATGATCAAATTGTCAAGATTATTTGAGGAAGAGGAAAAATGCTCTCCTATAACTGAATAAAAATGCCAGTATCCATTGAAAAGCAGGGTCACTGCCTTTGTGGCTACTTACACCTGCATTATTAGTTTGCTTCAAGCAGACGCTCGGACCAGATGTCCTTGAAGGCCCCTTCTGACACACATGTGGGCATCCTCAGACACAAGGACAAGACATCTTCCATTTTGCAATTCACAAACTTGCTGAGCAAAGGAAAGTCTCATTTAAAAGTAAGATTTTTAGAAATAAATAGAATAGTAATAGTCACTTTCAACATGACATTTGGACAAAGGAAAGAGTGCTTATAAATCATGGAAAAATGTTAGTGACTCAGGCTTGCTGTTAACTGCTTAGGGCACTTTTCCTCCAATGCTGCTGCTGTTTTCCACCAAATGGGTTGGTATCCTGCAGCAAGGAGAGCATCACATGCACAATCGGCAGAACAAAGAACAGCAGGACAGAGGGGATGCCCGTGACTCTCCAAGTCTCCCTTCCTAACACTGCTCTTTTGAAGATGCCCTTCAGACTACCAGACAGTGACAGAGCTCTGCACTTGGTCAGTGCTCTGCTATGAGCAGCTCTCATTTTTGAATGTATCACACCAACACAGACACTTCTTGGCTAACTAGTCCTGTACTAACTACAAGCAGGTGAAGAGGCATCCTGAAACAATCAGGTCTTTGGGGTATTCTAAAGACAATGGGGTTAGCAGGGACATAAAATACAGGGATGTCCCAGTATCCGCTGATTTGGAATCCACGGTTTCAGTTATCCACGGATACCATGGATAGTGTGATCCCTATTAAAAAGATAGGTAAAGGTTTCCCCACGACCAAATGGTCTAGTCATGACCGACTGTAGAGGGCGGTGCTCATCTCTGTTTCTAAGCCCATAGAGCCAGCGTTTGTCCGAGGACAAGCTTCCGTGGTCATGTGGCCAGCATGACTATACACTGTAGCACATGGAATGCCGTTTACCTTCCCACCGAAGTGGTACCTATTTATCTACTTGCAATTTTTTTAGGTGCTTTCGAACTGCTAGGTTGGCAGGAGCTGGGACAAGCAACAGGCGCTCACTCCATTGCATGGTCTTGAACTCCCAACCTTCTGGTCAGAAAGCCCAGCAGCAGCAGATTAACCCATAGCCACCACATCCCTAAAAGATAGGGGGCCATTAAACAAATCTCTGTTTTACCTGGTTGCAGCAAAACCATTGATGTTCCCCTGTCTTTCAAAAGGCACCCCCAGTATCCAGAGGTATCCATGATGGGGTCCAGAACAGAACCCCAGTGAATACTGAGGCATGCCTATACATGTCATTTGTGTACCGATGCTTTGTAACATTCAGAGCAGAACTTGCAAAATTACTCTGTACCTGGAGCTCATGGATCACCTACACTGAGATGCAAAATCGCCGAGGACTGGGAGAGGACTTTTGAAAGGCAGAAAGAAGCACTTGGGGCTTATGTTTCTTCAAGATTTGCAACCTAAGAAGGCCCACAATGGCTTTTAGTGCTGAACTAGCAGATCCTGCATCACCATGTCAAGTGCTTGTGAATTCTAGTTTTGGCCAAGACTGCATACACGTAGTACATTTATGCGATGAGAAGAGACCATTTGCGAAATAGTAATAAATCAACAAAAAGCTTTGTGGCAAAGAAGGTATCACAAGGCTATTTTTCCTGCTATACACTAGCATGGTGACTATAGTGGTGTATCTAAAGGCCCAGGCAGAGTCGGCTCTAGGAGCGGTGGGGCCCAATACAGTGCATTCCCGTGGGGGCCCTCACCCTCCCTGCGGGGCCTCACTCACCATGAAATGCACTTGTAGTGCTGCGCATGGCATCTGGAAGTAATTGGTGGTGACATGATGACATCACTACCAACTGTTTTCAGGAGGCCTATTTTGAGCCATTTGGAGGCAGGGCCCAAGGTAAAGTTGTTCTGCTCACCCCACTGACCTACAGCTCATAGAAATCCCATCTGCAGCAGCAGGCGACCTGCTTGCTGCACTGGTGCAGGGACCCCCAAAGAGCGGGGCCCAATGTGATGACATTGGTCACATTGGCTTAAGGTCGGCCCTGGGTCCAGGAACCTATACCACTGAAGTCATGATGTCATGTGACAGTGACATCACGTGACATCACTTTTGGGTTCTCCTGGAAAAGAAGGCAAAGGCAATGGTGGCAGAGTACATTTGCTATCTTGCTTCTTCCTCGTTCCTTTCTCATTAGAGGAGGCTCAACTTCCAAAGAGAAAGGAACCGGGGGGGGGAGCGAAATTGCAAAGGAGGTGGTCATCTTCAGCTTCCAGCTATATAATAAGCCAAACACTACCAAACCACTTTGCGCATCTGTTTCCATCCTTAACCTAGAAACCTTTTTTTTTCTGTTTTTGACCAATGCATACATTCTGTGCATACATACGACACTTGTGCATGTTTCCTCATCCCTTCCTCCTGTCAAAGCAGATACAAGCTGATGCACATGCTGTGCAGTGATGGGACATCTGCATGATAGTAATAAGTACTAAAAGACAACTGCCTAAGGCCTGCTTCACTTGCAAGCAGTAACTGCGCAAGAGGCGGCTGGCTGGTGTTTGCTGCTTGACGTACGTTCTGCTGCGGGTTATGCTCGGATCATTTTCAGGTCCAGGGAAGGTAGCAGCCACAAACATGCTTGAACTCCACCCAAATGCAGGGTGTTTGGGTAATGAGCCTGAACCTAATCACTTTTATCATGTGATGGCCAGATGTGTCTAATGCAGTTGTACTATTTATTTATTTATTCAATTTCTATCCCGCCTTTCTGCCCGAAGGCACCCAATTCCTTATCCATTCCTTATCCATTTCAATAAGTTCAGAGTCCACTCTGAAATAAAATGCAACTTGACACACCAAACACAACGCACACCAAAATCACACAGATTTTTTTTTAAGTGACCAAAAATGGAATTTTTTTCAAAAATAATGGGTTTGTTTTTCTCCCCCCTCCCCCCAGGTTCCATGACAGAACTTTCTTGGATATATTATTTCTGTAACTCAAAAGACTAAAATGAATGTCATTTTATTAAATACTTGGTAACGCCACATCTTGGTAATGAGTGCCTCAAATACGGAATAAAATGAATCAAGGGCCTCAGCCTCTCACTTAGCAATACACTGATAAATAATATGTGCACTTTGCATTTTAAAATACTGAAAACAACCACACTACGCAGACCACTGCAGACCTTTCCAATATTAGCAAGGAAGCCTTATTATTCACCTATATGCTACTTCAAAACCAAGTTAAAAATAAATGTGTTCACAATCATGCAGCACAATGAATAATTACTCAAAAGTAATTTCCACAGAGTTCAATAAGACTTCCAAATAAGTATGTATAATATTGCAGGCTTACAGCCCAAGCCTAACAGCTGCCTCTGTATCCCACAGGGCCAGGGAGGCAGCTGGAGGTCTCCTCAAAGTAAGGGAATATTAGTTTCCTTATCTCATGTTGAGCTTTGGCAGCCACCCTGGATCTTCTCGGATCAGGACCAGCTCATCTGAGGAGACCCATGTGGGGCTTTTCAGGCCCAGGATGGGGGATAGGATTGGGGGGCAGCTTCTGCCACCATCCCGCTTCCCTCTTTGGCCTCAGGGAGGAAGTTTCAATTGGCAGTTCCATTACTTCAATTTCAATCTAGGAAAAACGCAAAGCACAAATGATGCTTACATTCCATTTGACCCCCAAACTGCAGGGATGCCTACAGATCAACAATTGACTTGCAAAACACGCTCAATAAGTTTTTCAGAGTACTTGGACTCTTGAGAGGACAGATTCTAGGCTTATGTGCAAATGTGCAAGATACAGTCACGCTTTTCACTTAATTTGAAAGGCCCATAGCTCAGTGGCAGAGTTCATGCTTTGTTTGCAGAAAGTCCCCAATTCATGAAATTTGTATGCGGAAAACCAGTTAAAGAATGTAAAGTAGCAGGGCTGGGAAAAACTTAAGAGCTGCTGCCAATCAGAGAAGACAGTATTGTATTGGGTTAGATACAGCAGTAACTAATTATAATTAGATGCTCAGTATCTAAATTCCTAAAAAGTAAGAGCAGTACTATATTGCTTGCACTCTATGCAAGTTTTTAAAAAGCCAATTTTCTTCAAAGGCTATGGCAACCTACAACACACTTCTGGGGCACTGCTCAATTCTCCTGTTCCCTAAAACAGTGGTATTCCAACGTTTTAGATCGGGACCCACTTTTTAGAATGGCATTTGTGTCAGGACCCACCAGAAATGATGTCATTAACCTGGCAGGAAGTGACATCATCAAGCAGGAAGTGCTGTCATTGTAACACAATAAAATGACACTCCTGATGCAAATTGGCATTCTTGGACTACAGCAATTGTACAACCATGAAACATCCCTGACAGAAAGCAAGATGAGGACAAAATATTATGTAAAAGCACTGAACTAAAAAAAAAATTAAAAAACCCTCACCTGAAAATTCAAACCGTTAACACTTACAAAAAGAATATAACAAGAGTACGGTCTGTACTTTCCAAGATGGCTGCTCCCAGCTTTCCACAACCACCTGACATCAGGTCGCGACCCACCAAGTGGGTCCCAACCCACAGTTTGAATAACACTGCCCTAGGTCTCAATGAACTGAAAATGAGAAAGAACACATTTTAAGCCCAGTTTTTTTTTTTACCTTAGTATATCCTGGAATTCTATGCACTACAAAAGCAATAAGCCTAGATTCTCCAATTATAGGGTCTGCATGCCAGCAGAAACATTAGTCATTTGCTTAGTAACAAACCAAAATGAAATCCTTTTAAATCTGGTTTTCATACAATATCATTTACTCCATGACTAGATTTTCAAAAGTTTCTATCTTTACATCAACATATGCAACAGTATTTAATTTACCACTATTCCTATATATAGACTTCTCAATCTACTAAAATAGAATAGCACAAGCCCATGGGTGGAAACCAAAGCACAAATATGGGCAGTTTTGAAGCCTAGTAGAAGTGGTATGGTAAGAACACTTCACTTCATGAGACACAGACTAGTGAGAAAGAAAAAAACACCAAGCACTTATCCCTGCACCAGGTCAATACAACACCTTAACATACAAGCTACATTTTTAAGTCCCAGGTACGGAACTATAAATACTACCATAAGCAGTATAACTGTTTTAATCTGCAAACAGGATGTGGTGTGTCAAATATCTTTTCTGTACCTTTCAGGTGCTGGGTATGGTTGTAAAAATAGGCATCTTAACAAACCATATATATTTGGATAGCTGCATTTCTCATTAGCTGAATTTGCCATTTTATTTCAGAAAAATCTGAAAGGCCATCTGAAAAGATAGATTTCATGACAAAATAGTAACTTTTTAATACAGATACTTGCCCTGATTGAAGGCATTGGTGTCTATCACGTCCAGAATGGGAAGCGCAGCAGCTCCCCCCAGATCTCCAATGTTACTTTTTCCTTCAACACCACCTACTTACCTAATGCATCGGCACATTGCATATCATTCAGTATGGTGGTGACAGTGTCTGGTGTAGGTGTCTTTAAAAGGGGATTGGACAGATTTCTAGAGGAAAAGTCTAGGCTACAAGTCATGAGTCATATCAAGCAATTTCCTTATTTTAGATTAAGGCAACCTTGGAGTGTTGGATGCACAGGAATGGCAACGAGATGCAAGCTTTTTTATCTTGTTGTCTTGTGTGCTCCCCAAGGCATCTGGTGGGCTACTGGGAGATGCAGGAAGCTGGACTAGATGGGCCTTTGGCCTGATCTAGCGGGGCTCTTCTTATTCACTTCAAGCTCTCCCATGCCTTATCTAGAGCAAAGGTCTCAAAAATATGGCCCAGGGGCCACATTCAGCCCGCAGGGGTTTGAACAAGAGGAAGCTGCAAGGTACAGAAAGCTTAAAGGTGGCCTGGAAGCACACCTAGCATAGTAGTGAGGGCAAGGAGGGCTATTCTGGAGCCCTGTGAAGAGTTGCTCTATAGTTTGCTTTCTTTCACACACAAACAGTTCAGGACTGCTGCTCTATTCAGGTTTAAAGTTCTTTTCTTCAGAAACACAGTTCACTTAAATTTGATTTCAAAAGGACACAAAACAGGCGTTTCACTCTTCCAGTGAAATCAATGAGATTGCTTAACTTGGACCAAATCACATCAAAACAACCTACATGAAAGCTATCCTATATGATAGCTTTCCTATATGATTTGGCCATTCAGATCAGGTGCGCCAGCTTTATTTTAAACTGAGAACTTAAAAGAATCTAAAAACTGCATATAGAGAATACAGATCCTGCCCTGGGTTCTGTGGATGAAACTCTATATGGGTCCCATGACTCGCACCGAGAGATGACCTGAACACTCCGGACACAACTTGAAGCACCTTCCAGTTGAGCCTGGAGGTGTTCTGAAGCCCAGGGAGGCCACGGGCAGGTGGGTGCCCCTGGTCATGTCTAGAGGTCTGGCATGCCCTGACTGCAGATTTGTTTATCCGCAGGTTTCAGCATCCGTGGGACGGAACCCCCACAGACACTGCAGCATGACTGTAGTTCCAGACAGCTACTGGCAGCTTCTTCCTCAGTGCAAAAAGTGAGCGTGCAAATGGGAATTAAGCACCCCAGGATGGTATCCCAGCACAGGAGTGCTGAAAAGGTGTACAGTTTAATCCTTACGTGTCTCCAAGAACACTGCAGAGTGCCACACAGAGACCTGTGCTATTACGGCAGGGGCCCGTGGAGGAAGAGTGAGAAGTGGCGGCTGGGTGGGGCAAGGGCGAAAAGGCGCCTGCACTTAAAATGTTGGTGTTCTCCTTGCAGGTGGAAGAGGCAGAGAGCATCAGTGTTCTGGGTCAGGCCAGAAAGGAAAAGGGCAGAGCTTGTGGCTCCATGAGAACAGAGGTTTTCTTCTCTATTTCAGGTTTAGGCATGGGGGGAAACTAGATATGATTTGAAAGGGAAGTGGTAAGGAAGTTAATTCTTGAGTAGAGGGTGCATTTGGAGTGGATCAGAGAAGAAAATTTATCTGGGAAATTGATTGGGGTGATCTGGAGCTTCAGCCAAGGCCAGACTTACTGTGAAGCAACCTGAAATGATTGCATGGAGCAACAGCGCTGGTGGAGCAGTGAACAGGTTGGCCCCCAGCCTGCCTGTCCCCCACCCTCTCCAGCCTCTCTCTCTCTCTCCAATCCTCTTCTGACTTGCTGAGAGCAACTTGGAAAAGGACTGTGGCAGCAGGAAGCCCCCTTCTCCCTCTAGTACTGCATGGAGCAGGGAGGCTGTAAGCCACGGTCTTGGTAAGTACAGAATGGGGGCATGAATGCTCACTTGCCTACCCTTTCACCCTCCCTCCCACCCTTCTCTGTATGCATGCAGTGATGTCATTTGGGGGGATTGGGGCTGCTACTGGGATGAGTACCCTGTGTACTTCTGCCTTGGACAATCTGCGCGACTGCCTTTGACTCCACTTTGGCCCAAAGCACAATTATACATGTTAGCAGCACGTATAGTTTGGTCCCAACATTGTCAAGCCAAATGCTTCTGGAAGTTCACAAGTGGGGCATTTCGCCAGCATACAGCAGGTATACGTACTCTGAATGTGGAGATTCCATGCAGATGTCAGAGTGGATTGGAGGGGCTTCTACAAACCAAGCTGGGGAGGAGAATAGGAGTTTGATGGATGAAGCAGCTTGGTAGAGCAGATGGGACTTGTAGCACTCCCACTATTCTGGGGATATCAACTACTCTTGCAAATAGGGTAGTTTTTTTAGTTTCAGACATCTGTGGTTCTCGGCCCAAGAAAAAGGGGGTGGTGGAAATCCAGTGACACAGCACTAAAAATAGAGACATTGTCTTGTTTAAGAATAATTATGGAGTACCAATTTGGCTAAAAACCAAAACAGAGCTAGGGGGAAAAAATTAGCAAACTTTATTCTATCAGTAAAGAATAAGCAATTTCTTCCAACTTCAAACAACACGACAACAGCTGCAAAAATTACTTCTGCCCGACAAGTTGCAGACACCTTTCCATATAAGGTGAAAAATGTACGAAAGCTATTCAGGGCTATACTGTCAAATCCTTCCAGGCCTGTTCATGACATTCAGGATGAAAACTGTGCATGGTTTTTATCCTCATAAAGATACTTTCAAGCAGACTACAGCTACATGTTTAATTGACAAATTAAGAAAAATTATAGTATCATTATACTATGCCAGCAGTAAACACACCTCACTTGCATTCAGCTTTAAGGTTGCAACTCAAGTCCAGAGTGTAACCTGGACATTACTTTGCTACAGTACAGTGCCTTGTCATAAGAATGTTTGCTATTAACATTCAAAGAGAAACTGAAAATTCATCAGCATGGGAGGAAGGAGGTTTGTATAAATCAGAGCCTTAGTCATCAAGTCTTGTGTCAATGGCAAGCAAATCACTTGGTTTTCCTAACTCAAGACTAGAGATGGGGTGAGAGGGCCAGAGGGTTCACATCTGGGTAGCAAATCCCAGCAGCAGAACAGAGTCCTCTAGAGCAGGAAGTTGTAGCAAGGTTCTCCCTGTGCAAAACAGAGTTAGGTCAATGAGAACTACTGCACCAGATATGTGCCTTATTGACCCACAGACCTGTAGAATACTATAAATGTCATCCATTTTTACTTCACACTTCCACGTAACCCAATCCTAACTAACATTTCAGTGTCAATGCAGCCATGCTAATAGGGTGTGCACTGCATCCTGAAGTGGGGGGGGGAGTCATGTAGGCCCCCTCAAAACTTACCCTTACCCTCTAGCTGCATTGTAGCTACATTGGCATTGGAAAGTTGATTAGGATTGGGCTGTAAGCCTCTTGTTTCAGATACAGCTGATTTCTCAAGTTTGATTTTATCAAGACAGCCCCACGTTTAGAAGGCAGCAACTGCAAGTTCACAAATTTATTTTCATTTTAAGCTATATTTTCATTTCTAGCCATAATGCTTGAGGAAAACAAATAGTTCTAAAAACACAGAATTATTGTGCCCATTATGCAAGCCTCAATAAAACAACCACTAGTATCAAACCATGACAAGGCTATCCTAGATCCACTAGTCAGCCCTGCTTCAAGTCAATCAATCAATCAATCAATCAATCAGTTCTTAAATACCGTTTTTCAACAAAAAAATTCACAAAGCAGTTTATAGGCAACATAAAATAGATAAATGGCTCTCTGTCCCAAAAGGGTCAAGGACACAATCACGACCGGCTTCAGTAGGCGCAAGGGAGTCTCCCTGTCGGCATTCTCAAGCCAATGCTACTCGTAGTTGGTGTAGCCCCCGCGTTGGTGCTAATGATTTTAGTATCGATGCAGCGACGCTATACATGCAGCGTAGGATTGCACTGCCCAAGACATTATTCCAGAATAACCCGTGTTATTCTTCCTTCCTGGACTGCAGGAAGAACAGCCTTCCCAGCGTAGGTGTCTTTCATTCACTGACTATCATGTTGACAAGTAACAGTGAACATCTATGGACAAAATTCATAAACCAACAAGCCCGCTTTTTGTTACTTATCCAGCATGTAACCCAAGCAGCAGTTTGTTTCACTTCACCTGAACTTCCAATGCTTATTTCAACCTCCAGAACATAAAGGGGGCTGTTAGCCCAGGACAACTGATTACATAAACAGGTCCCATGATAGTAGAGTATTTATAGATTTATAGCTGGGGGAAAGAAAAAAAGAACAAGCCTTGTCATTTTTACAACTATGTACACAGCATGCACAAGTGCCAATGGCCAGAGCAATAAGTATTTCCTGAAGAAAAATAATCACTAGTACACAATTACATCTTTAATATTTGGGGAGAGAATTTTTTTTAGACAATGAATTATTCAGAAGTATTGCCTAATGGTTCTCTAGAGCAACATTTCTCAAAGTAGCTAGAAATGAACATGCAGTGTCAAAACTGGACTGCACTGTATAGATACAGCCATTTGAATGACTGTGTGTCCATGGTTGCTGACCAGAACGTTGCAATCTGTGCTCTTAACAGGGCATATCCAAATGCTAATTCTAGGTATTTAAACGAGGGAGCATGCTGAGTTTAAGTCTTGTTCCAATGAAAGACTACAGAGAGCTCACAAGGTTCAACCACCAACCAAGAGGATCCTAAGAAACAATTGGACCCATTCTCCATCATAGTGATAAATGGATCTAGAATGAACTAGTGGTATTCAGCTGATCAAACAGAGAGATCAACTTTTGCCTCATATTTGTAACTAAACTGAGACAACGTTCTTGGAAAAAGTGTTAGATAGACCAGGGAGAGAAACAGAAAACAGGTTGTCATCGCCTATATTCATGCAGCTTTTCCACCAACAGTTTGCTTTTGCAGCCACAAATATCAGCAGTTTATGAATGGCAAGTGGAGCAAAACCACTAGCGCCAACTCCGTGGGTGCTGATATGCACAATGTTGGGCACCCCCAAAGAGCGGGGCACCCCCATGTTCGGCACTAGGCCAGGAACACGTCCGGCCCAGCGGCGAACAGATCCAACTAAAGGGAGTGCAATCGAGCCAATGAGTTCCTTCACAAGGCATTGCTGGCACCTCAGGAAGAAGCTCATTGGCTCACCTGCCCTGGCCTCGGAAGGGGGCGGGGCTGCCTTGCAATGCCTAGCCACGATGCAAAGCAGCTGCTTCTGAGGCCAGGCAATCACCTGCCCTGGCCTTGGAAGTGGATGCCGCGAGCAGCCACTTCCGAGGCTGAGGCGATGACAGGGGGTGTGGCCACATCAGGGGGCACGGTCACGTCGTCAGGGGCATGGCTACGTCAGGGCGTGGCTATGGGCACTCCCAGTGTTGACAGCAAGTCGGCGCTCCTAAGCAAAACAAACTTCTCAGCCCTGCCACAACGAGACAATCACCCTCCAAACACACACTGCAAATCAGGCAGCTCTGTAGAGTCGAACTAGAAAAACCATGTACATTGACAGTACTGACTTTCAGTGTTTAGATGCTCTGCACATACATAGAAAAATGAGGTGTTTGTTTATGGGTTTTTCTTGAGCAGGCACTTGTGCATCAGAACCATCAGCTGAATTAATCCACAGTTAATCTGTGGAACTCTTTGCCACAGGAGGTGGTGATGGCATCTGGTCTTGATGTCTTTAAGAGGGGATTGGACGGATTTCTGGAGGAAAGGTCCATTGTGGGCTATAGGCAGTGATGTGTTCAACCTCCTTACAAAGGTGGTGGGCTACTGGTACCGGGTGCAAGGGAGTGGCAACAGGATGCAAGCATCTTGTTGTCTCATGCCTCCCTGGGGCACTTGGTGGGCCACTGTGAAATACAGGAAGCTGGACTTGATGGGCCTTTAGCTTGATCCAGCAGGGCTCTTCTTATGTTCTTATGTTCTTATGAATAATATCAAGCTAATGAATGAATATCAAGCATAAGATGGTACAGGCAGAACAAAGAGTAAATTGTAAACCAGTAAGGCCCAACCAGATCTGCCACCTGATGCCACTGCTACTGGTGCTACTGCCCCCCCCAAAAAAAATGCAGAAAGAAAACAAATTGCAGCCACTTCCCTTGCTCCTTCCTGTGCAACTCTTTGACAAAACAGGAAGTGCTGGTCATTCTAGGAACCGCAAAGAAGGAACAAGCTGAGATAAACTAAGCCTGCCCAACCCATTACCTAGTTCCTACCTTGTGCATTTAGGAACATAAGAAAAACCCCACTGAATCAGGCCAAAGATTAATCTAGTCAAGCTTCCTGTATCCAGTGGCCCACTCCCAGTGGCCCACTGGATGCCTCGGGGAGCACACAAGACAACAAGATACCTGCATCCTGTTGCCACTCCCTTGCACCTGGCATTGGCTATGTTTAAAACCAGGACGTTGAAATGACCACACTAGGAAGGAGTGAGATGAGTGAAGCAGATGCTGCTGCCCATGTGGCTTTGCAGCAGTGATCCACTTTCCTGCGCATTCACCTGGGCTCCTTTCTTGTGAGGCCCCTTTCAGTGAGTAGAGAAATGGATTGTTGCAACTTCATCTGCAGCTGGCTGGGAGGAGATGGCAACAGCCTTGGGGTGAAGGGCATCCCAAGTCTGTCCCCACCCCCCAAAAAAACCCCACTACTTGGTACTCAATAATTCACACCATGGATGGGCTGCCCCCGAGTACTATAATTCTCTGGTCATAACACTCCAGAAGTTTACCAATGCTAAACATGCAACTACAGTAACATACTGTATATCACACACTTTAAAAGTGTTGCTATATTATATGTTGACGAGGTGCACATGCAGACACAGCCCAATACACTGTGAGCATATAATTCACACGCCTAGCATGCAAACTATTTATTGTCCCTTTCAATCTGTCTATTGCCCTGCTTTTGAACAAGAAACTATGAAAATGTGGGTGAGGGGAAAAATATATAAAATGTGAAAGTGTGGTTTATGGTTTGGATACTTTAAAAAGGGGGGAAATATAACCATCTATTAGTTTTGAGAAACATTCAATACGCTTCCCAAAGCATCTGGGTTTTACTTCCATTTGTATGCCAAATTATAGCGTGCCAATTCCAACTAGATTTAAAGTAGAGAATGTTGAACGCTGTTCGTAATGGAGAAACCTGGTTTTTGTCCCTCTATTCAGTGCCACTCAAACTGCGGCTATGACTGCGATTTAAGTTGTTTTTAAAAACCAAGTTGGGTATAAAAAAACAACACACTAAGCATAGTTTTGCTTTCCTGAAAGGAAACAGTGCATTTTATTCATTATTCCCGCTTTCAACATCCAGCGTAAAGACTTTTTTATACATCGGCTGAGAGAGTCTCAAGAAACAATAGCTCTCTGTGTGCTAATAAAACTGCAACCATTTGATGGGTGTGCTCAGAAAGCTGAAGTTCTTTTATAAACATGGAGCCAAATTGCAAAAGAAGCTGGTGCAGCTGAAACAAAATTGGCAAACCCAGGTGTTGTCTTAACCGAAGGCCTCATGGGACATGGGGAGTGTTTGACCAGTAAAATCTCAAAGAGAAGCACAACGGTACAGCAACTGATCACATTTCTCTCACACACACTCATGCCTTTTTTCAGAAACATATTGAGGAATGTTTTAATCCAGAAATTTAAGAATAAACCTTCAAGTGCCAGCTTTGTATTCCGACTGGCCAGGAATTGGGGGAAAAAATTAAACAGCATTTCTTTCTAGCATAGTATCAGGCTTCTATGCCCTGCAGAAATCCATTACCTGCCTGTTTATAGTATAGTACCTCTTCCTCCCTTCTTGCTCTTTACAAACCCAGTCCTTCGAAAAACATTTTTAATGACTGAAATATAATGCAAGTAAAGTATAACTGTGTCCATTTCTCTGTCCGCTGTTTGTTAAAATTAATTGTTCTCTCCAGCATTCTGCTTAGAATTAATAAGAATCCTAGCACAAAGTCAATGGAAACTTCATTGGATGGATGGAAGATGACAGGAGGATTTCAGCCTCGTTTGTGCATTAGAGAGCCCAACTCAGAGCACAATCCTAATCTGGAGTTAGGCCGGCACAGTTTGGCCAGCACAAGGGCCATTGTAAAGAACATTTGGACCAGTCTCAGAGTTAGGAAAGATGGCACACATCTGTGTACTGGCATAGCTCAGTCGGTGCAGGGCCTCCGTGAGTGCGTTCCAGGGGCGTAACTGGGCAGCGCAATGGGCGGAGTCCAGGGTTGTTACGCAAGACGGCCATAGTGCCGTATCCTAAAGCCTGTCCCCAGCCAGGGCGGCCCCAATTTGGGCTGCTCCTGTCCACATTCCTCTGCACCTGAAAAACAGCAGGCACAGATCCAAGCAGGCCCATAGGGGCGACCGGGGCTTACACGAGTGTAAGGGGAAAATCTCCCCTTGTCATGCACGTTGCTGCTGCTGCCTCCTAATGGGCTTTAGGATACAGCCCTGTTATGTCGGCCTTACTTAGGATTGCACTGCCAATGACAATGGAAACTACAAATGAATGTGGCTTTTTAATGGTCAATAGTTGCCTTCTGCTCTGAATGAGAGAAATCTATTTTATCATTGGTTTCAAAGTTTCAAGCCAGCTGCAGGAAAACTTCTTAATAAGTCAGGGATCTTGATATATGACTTGCCAGTTACGAAGTCTAACAAGGAAATTGTACACAACATCCACAAAGTAGAGTTGACTTCTTACCAGGGAGACAGTATCAAAGCACATTTCAGCTGAAAAAGCCATTGTAAAATCCAAGTTGATATTTCTTCATGGCCTGGAAATGTCAAGAAAATGCCAGGTCCTAAATGATGTTTTCATTGCATTTATTGCTTAGCCAGTGGTCAGAGAGCATCAGTCAGAAAAACAATGTACCAGAAGGCAAGGCTTCCATGGGCTATGATCTGGGATGGTTTCCCCAAAAGATCAAGAGTTTTGGTTAATTATGGAAAGAAATATTGCACATAATTTAGAAGTGAAGCAGAGTAAAAGTGCCAAATTACACCAATGTGACACTATGCATCATGACTTCCTTTCCTCTCCCCACCACTGTATTCAAAACAATTAGAGACAAGACTTCCCTTCCATATAGAGTCAAATTGCTAATATTGCAGAATAATAATCTGAAAGCAGGAATATATATGGAATGAATGTCATTGCGATGGTATTTGACTCAGAACTTCATCAAGTACATTACTAAATAAATACATAACCATTCAAGATCATAGTAAATGTTTCATTGTGTAGTTTTTTTCCAATTGCAACTAGCTAACACAGTCTGGCCATCACAAGCCATTTTGACACTACAGGCATGCCCAGGTATTCACTGGGGTTCTGTTCCAGACCCCACTGTGGATACCTGAAACTGTGGATACTGGGGATGCCTTTTTAAAGATAGGGGAACCCCAATGGTCTTGCTGCAACAACATGAAAAAAATTGTTTACTGTTCCACTATCTTTTTAATAGGCTCCCCAGTATCCATGATAAACATGGATAACTGAAACCGTGGATACTTGGGCACACCTGTATAATAGTTAGGCAGGAGATTTTGCAAAACTCAGGCTTTATTTAGACATGTGATCCAGGGACCAAGTTTAAGATGGAAGAGAAGAAATGAAGAGCAGCCTGTCAAGAATTGCATCCTATATTCCAGTGACTCAGGATAGAGAGAGTAGAGTAGTCAATTGGCAAACTGTGAATGTTTTATTTATATCCTGCCTTGCTTCCATCACGGAATTCATAAGAAAATTCACCACAATTTGTACCAAGGGTTGTTTTGCTTTCAATTGCAAGATTACTCCACATCGCTCCAGGCCTCAGAAAGCCACCTGGACCCATTTAAAGGTGACTTCCAATTTTTGGCAAAAAACAGAAATTGCCTGTTTTCAACTCCAGGCTTGTTCTGAAATCCACAGAGGCTGTGGGTGGACATGTGAGGCCTCTGTAGACTTCAGAATGCCTCGGACGTGACTACGGCTGAGCTCAGGTCAGGTTTAAAGGGTGGGGGTGCCAGGAAAACCACGGATTAGGACATTCGTGGTTTCCATAACCACTGAAGTTCCTGGAATGGAACCCCCCCCCACAGATAATAAGGGCCCATTGTACTGTACTACTTCAGCAATACTTACTACGTGAATCTACTCTAAGAAATTATTTGGACCTTGGAAATAGCATGGGGATGAGAAAGGATGCACAAACGGAAACAATTATAGCCCAAGATCTGCTCCTGATAATATTGAAGCATGTCATGTTCTCAGCCAGTGGTTTCCAAACTGTGGGTCCATGGCCCACCAGTAGGTCAAGACTCAATTTTTTATAAGTTGCATAATACCCTAATCTGCCTTGTCAATGTGCATCAAGGGTTAAACCAGTGGTGCACCTGGGGGGGGGTCAAATAATTTGGAGTGCCACCTGGCAGGGAGCAGTACCATGACCCACTCCCCCGCTGCGGCTGCCGGCTGCCGGTTGCCCTCCAAGTATCAGAGAAGGCAGGCGCCACTTCATACAGCGCAAAAAAGCTCCTAGGAGCAGCTTCACGCCACTACAAGTAGCGCTTGCCCCTTCCAATACTTGGAGAAATATCAAGCCACTGCAAACTTCTGATGTAACACGTAAAAGGGATAGCTACGCATGCCCCACCTGGCTTGCCCTGGAGACTATACAGGAAGCGCAAGCAGCTAGAAAGTCAGTTCCTTTGCTTTCAGTATAAAATGTCCAAAGCCACTTCCAAAGCCTCTTTTCAGCTGTTACATTGTTGTCCAACCCGGTTTTGTTAGCTCATGGAAAGTTCATGACAGAAGCAAAGGTTGCCTCAAACACACAAAATAAACTCCGAGCAGGACGAACCAAGGACTGCTGTGGGTCTAGAACACACCTTGATGACTCACAGAAAGCCTACTCCTTGAAAACATGAAAACACAGACCCAGCATCTTCACTTGCACATAAATACAAAATGCGCAGGGATCTTGTAAAGCAGCTACATTCCCCAGTGCGTTCCCTTTGAAAATGCCTGCTCCAGCGGAGAAACTGAGCCTCAATTGTTCAAGAACAGCGGCAAATCATTCAAAATAGCTTCCAATGTAGTCCCTCGTCCTCGAAGTGTTATTCCAGCTTGCAACGCCTTACACATTACAATGAATTTATTGCCCCCGTTTCTAGCAACAGGCTGCACACTGGACTAGGAGCAGCTCTACAATGTACATAAACATTCACATTTGCCACAGGTGCACCAGTGCTGCAGTGGGGTTTCTTTAAACAAACACAAGCATGTGGAGTGACAGATGTGCGTCCTTAAACACCTCTGTAAAAACATCAGGGAGTCATAGAGCAATCAGGGCTGCTCAACATGCCAATATAAGGATGCACATCTCTCATCCATGCCTTGCACACTCGTAGAAGGAAAACATCTATAGTCAGTATTAAGAGGACAGAAATTGTGGAGCCAATTTCAATAGCCTCAGCACTGCCATTTACCAATGATTACTAATGAAAACTATCAAAGCTCACCAGTATAGTGTTGAGACAGAGATACCTGAAGATTTCCAATTAACATTCTGCTCCTTATATACAGAATCTCTTCAGCCTGATTGATACAAATGTGTTTTCTACTGCTAGCGGCAAACGATCAAAGTATGTATAGTATACGTTTCTAAATGATGACTTGCTGATAATACAGAAATTCAGAACGTGGGGATAGTATGCAATCATTTTTCATTTGTAGCCCAATCCTAACTAAATCCCCCTCCCGCCAAAGAACCTTGCCAAAGCATTGTATCTTGTCTCTGCTATCCCAGTGGATCTCCTTGGTTCTGTGCCAACCATTTTGCTGGTGCAGGTCTAAGGAGAATAAGGGAGAGAGAAGGGGAGAGGGAACGGAGTTAGGATACTGGCGCATGCCAGCGCTACCAGATCCGTCCCCTCCCTCATTCCACCTCCCACCATCCCCACCCAGAAACTGCCCTGTTCTTCTCCCTCCCCACCCCATTCAGCCCTGCCCATCACATGCCTCCTATCACAGCTTACCTGCATCAGTGCAGGTGCTGGGGCCGCCACCACCACCATTTGCAGCGGTGTTCCCAAAATGTGTGCCAATGTCAGACTGTTTATAACATCGTAAAGGCACATGCCTGTATGATGTCACAAAGCCCTTTTAGGACTGGGCTGTAATATAATCATCTCATGTAATATGGGTTCAATCCACATTTCAATGCCCATATTCAAAACTGAATTAAAACCAGCGCACCCCAAATTACTTCTATAATTCCAGTGCGGCTCTGCTATTTTTGTTGCCTGATAGAAGCACATACACTTGTAGTGTCCTAATGATGCAAACTGATTTAATTACTTAGAAGAACACTGCATATTCCTTTCCTTGGCCACTCTCCCTCTCTCTGTAAAGTAGGAATTTCCTCTTGGGCAGACAATGCATGCAGAACTGCTTTTGCTCATGCCGACTGCAAAGAATGTAGACTAACTTATATTTCCACAAGAGACTAAACAGGTCTAACTTCCTGATGTATGGCTTGCCATGATTCTTTTTTTGAAATAAATTAATATAGTTTATAACCATGGTGGTACAGAAACCCAAGCGGTAAAATACTTATACGATGAAAGCAAATGTTAAAATTATTTTATGGGACCTTACCAAAGGACCCACTATTAGTATGGGAAGGAAGGGCTGCTATTCAGCTGAGGGCCAAAGCGTTGCACTAAGTACAGTATTTGCCCTACATGCATGTTTTCCCCTAAGCACTAATCACTGGGGGCATGAGATGGACAAGGACCAAGGCATGGGGGGGGGAAGATTGAACAATTTACCTCACCGCAGTCCCAAACCTGCCCCCATGGGTGCTTCCCAGATGTTCACTTTGGTATCGATGGAGATTGGCGGAATGCCAACAGGAACAAGAAAGCCAGGGAATACCATCCCACTGTCAAAAAAGGAAAGCATACTCCTGCTCCCCTGCCGCCAACGAGGGGGAGGGCAAAGTGCTCAGGGAGAAGGGGGGGGCTCTCTGGAGCATGGCATGCTTTGAGCACTGAGAGAAATGGAAGAAAAGGGGACAGAGGCGGCATCTCAGGGCCCACCTACAGGTGTCAAAAGGGTCTGGGTCAGGCCTGTTCTCCTTAAACATATACAGGTACCTCCTTTCTATCCCTGAAATCCCATGTCAAATTCAACCTCTTCCTTAAAACTTTCATCTCAATCCCTTAATCCTTACCAGAACCAAGTTTCAGAAGGTAGAAATCCAATTAGCCTTGTTCCTGCTGGGCTCCCCTCTACCATAGCGCTATCCAATATAAACTGCATGCTCCTTGGAAGAGAGGCCCATCTTTTTGCTTGTTACTCTAGGTTCTCAAACATTTTAGACCAGGACCCACTTTTTAGAATGGTGCTTGTGTTGGGACCCACTGGAAGTGATGTCATTAACCTGGGAGTGATGTCATAGCTGGAACTGGCATCATCAAGCAGGAAGTGCTGTCATTGTGACATAATAAAATTACACTCCCAGAATGCAAACTGTCATTCTTGGACTGCAGGAACGGCACAACCATGAAACATCCCTGACAGAAAGCAAGATTAGGACAAAATATGATGTAAAAGGACTGAATAGAAAACAAAATTTTAAAAAACTGTCCCTTGAAATTTCAAATTGTCAATACTCACAAAAGGACTATAGCAAGGTCTGCAGCTTCAAGGATGGCTGCTCTCAGCTTTCCATAACCCACCTGACATCAGGTCGCAATGCACCAAGTGGGTCCCGATCCACAATTTGAGACACTGCTGTAAAGCATGGGCCTCCAAACTATGGCCCACAGGCTGGATCCAGTGCCCCAACATATCTTTGCACAACTTTGCACTGGGCAGCTACTTTGTGTTGAAAAAGCGGTATGTAAGTACTGTTGATTCACTGATTCCCCCAGAAAATCAGGGCAATGGCAGAAGTGGCTTCCTGGCACAAGGCTGCACGAAGATCAGGCACAAAGATAGGAGGCTCCGGAGCATAACAGTAAGGCTTCACCATTGCCACGCCTGGGAGAATTACACCAGGGTACTGTGGGCCATTCTTTGGAACCCCTGCTCTGGAGTGCCACACATACATGTCCAGCGGCGTCATTCACCCGGTACGCTGGGCGGGACTTACCTTTGGGCGGCAGTCCGCCTGTTGCGTCACGCCGCATTCCGCCGCTTTCCCGCCCACCCCGGCGGGCGGGCAAGCGGCAGAACGCGGCGTGATGCAACGGGCAGACTGCAGCTCAAAGGCAAGTCCCGCCCAGCGTACCGGGTGAATGACACCGCTGGACATGTCTGATCACAACATGTAAACTATATACTGAAACAGTATGCTCCAGTTGTCCAGGGACCTGGATTATTCCGACTCTGTGCAATTATTTTTTAACACAGTATAATTTAAGTGATTGAAAAGACAGTACGGGTGTGAGAACACACATGGAAAGAAGTATTACATTAATTTAAAATATTGTAAGGAGCATAATTAGTTTTCCCTAGAGAAGATGCTTAAACCCCGTCACTTTGACCGTATCACAGGTGGGTGTGGCTATGTTCTCTTTATACTATCCATCTTTTTTTACAAGAAGAGTTAGAACAAAGACAGTTTTAATCAACACTTTAGAAAATAAACCTATTTACACATGGTAAGTAGTTGGCAGCTAATTATTCCTGCCCACAGGCCACTTGCAAGCAGCTTTCTAAAGAGACTGTGTATTTCTATGGTTACACAGTGTGAAACGTTTCAGGAACCAGAAGGAAGGAGCTATAAAATACCAGTAAACTCAGTGCAAAATATGTTTTTGTATTAAACAAGACATAGTTACTATCTAAAGAATGTGTAATATAATCATCCTAACTGCATTTCCTAGTATCTTTCTAGACCGCTTCAGATATTCACTCAGTGGAGAGTAAATGCACAAGGGGCCCTCAGAATCACATTGCTTAGCCCCGCCCCACCAACCACACACAAGAGCCAAAGCCCTGCCCCACCCTGACACGCTCAGCATCGGTCTGAGGTATTTGTTTGGAACGTTCCAGAGTGACAACCATAAGGAGTAATACTGAATACGCAGGAGGCAGGACTAGTTCACTTGCAGGTCAAGCTAAGCAGCATGAACCCCACCACAAGCGCCCCCCCCATGCATTCACTCTCCACAAAATGAATATCGGAAGTCTTTGTATCTAGACAAGATAGCAGCTAGCTCACTTAATAGGATCCATGCAGTGGCGTCTCTACAGGGAGGGCAGAGCTCTAAGTGTTGCAAAAGCCTTACCCTATCAAGTAAATCCCTCCTCTCCCTTGCTGCTGTAGCCAGTAAGCAACGCCAAGATGTTGCTTTTCCCAAGATGAGGATTGGCTAAAACGGTGCAGGAAAGGAGTGATTTCCACTGCAAGGTAAGGCTTCTTGCAAAACGTAGAGCTCTGCCCTCCCTGCAGAGACGCCACTGGATCCATGAACCCAATTCACTGGGCTTCAAGCAGAAGTCTGGAAAAAAAATGTAAGAAGTCCCTAAAGAGACTCACTATATCTGTAAATTCTTGTGCAACAGTCGTCTCAAGAGCAGCAGTACTGCTCAAAATATACTGTCTTCACAGCATTACTAGCTTCTACAGAAGTCGTGTCTGTGGGGCACAAGACTACAAGTTCCCTTCTTAGCACAAGGGACACTGGGATGGGCTAAAAGAGTCCTTTATAGGTAGACTGAAATTTATTATTATTATTATTATTATTATTAATTGAATTTGTACCCCGCCTATTGCCCGAAGGCACTCAAGGCGGCATTACAACAGTATAAAATATAAAAACTTAACATTAAAAACAATTTAAAACAATATTAAAGTACAATAAAACAAAACAAAAACAACAGAATTTAAAAACAGGCCATGTGGATCACAAAATATAAAAGCATAACCAGCCAGCCAGCCAACCTGTCAACAGTTAAAAGCTTTTTGAAATAAAAAGGTCTTCAGCCCCCGCCGGAAAGTTAATAGAGAGGGGGCAGTTCTCAATTCGAAGGGGAGGGTGTTCCAAAGTTGGGGGGCCACCACCGAAAAGGCCCTCTTCTTGGCCACTGCCCCTCTCACTTCTCCTGGTGGCGGCACAGTCAGAAGGGCCCCCCCAGATGATCTAAGAGTACAGGTAGGATTATATGGAAGGAGGCGGTCCCTCAAATACCCCGGACCCGAGCCGTAAAGGGCTTTAAAAGTCAAAACTAGCACCTTGAATTGGGCCCGGAACAGAACCGGCAGCCAGTGCAGTCGCCGGAGCAACGGCTCGACAGAGTCAAACTGACGTGCCCCAGCAACCACCCAAGCAGCCGCGTTCTGCACTAACTGTAATTTCCGGACCGTCTTCAAAAGGCAGCCCCACGTAGAGCGCATTGCAATAATCTAATCTAGATGTCACTAGGGCATGGGTCACTGTGGCCAGGTCCGCACAGCTCAGGTACGGCTGCAGCTGGCGGATCAGCCGAAGCTGAGCAAAGGCTCCCCTGGCCACAGCTGCCACCTGGGACTCCAGGTGTAGCTGTGGATCCAGGAGAACCCCCAAGCTGCGAACCTGCTCCTTCAGAGGAAGTGCAACCCCATTCAGAGCAGGACGATAGTTCAATACCCGAGCTGTGGATTTCCGAACCAAAAGCACCTCTGTCTTATCCGGATTTAATTTCAGCTTGTTCGCCCACATCCAGCCCCCAACCGCCTCCAGACAGCGATCCAGAACTTCAACCGCCTCCTCAGAATCAGGGGGAAAGGAGAGATAAAGTTGGGTGTCATCAGCATATTGATGACACCCCACTCCAAACCCCCGGATGACCTCTCCCAGCCGTTTCATGTAGATGTTAAACAGAATGGGGGATAAGATGGAACCTTGCGGCACCCCAAACCTAAGAGGTTCGGGGTGCCGAACAAGCATCCCCCAGCACCACCTTCTGGGATCTGTCAGCCAGGAAGGAGCGGAACCACTTCAAAACAGTGCCCCCAAGCCCCAACCCGGCCAGCCGACCCAGAAGGACACCATGGTCGATGGTGTCGAAAGCCGCCGAGAGGTCCAGCAGGACTAACAGGGTTGCACTTCCCCCGTCCATCCCCCGGCGAAGGTCATCCACCAAGGCGACCAAGGCAGTCTCCGTCCTGAACCCCGGCCTGAAGCCAGATTGGAATGGGTCCAGATAATCCGTTTCCTCCAGTACCCTCTGAAGCTGGGACGCCACCACCCGCTCAATCACCTTGCCCAGAAATGGGATATTCGAGACTGGCCGGAAGTTGTTTAAATTTGTGGGATCCAGGGAGGGCTTCTTCAGGAGGGGGCGAACCATCGCCTGCTTCAAAGCAGGCGGGAGCACCCCCTCCCTCAGAGATGAATTCACCACCCTCCCTGTCCACTCGACCAGCCCTCCCCGGGCAGCTCTAATCAGCCATGCCGGGCAAGGGTCGAGCGGGCAAGCAGCAGGTCTCACACTCCAGAGGATCCTGTCCACATCCTCAGGCTCTACAAGCTGAAAAGAATCCCAAATGGTAGGATAGACAGGTTCCCCGGGGACATCACTAGATATGCCCACAGCAGCGTCCAAGTCATGCCGAATCTGATCGACCTTTTCTGCAAAATGTTTTGTGAACTCATCACAGCGAGCCTCCGTGTGCTCCTCCCCACCAGTGGGGGGGGGGCGAGATGTAACAGACTACGGACCACACGGAAGAGCTCAGCCGGACGGTTCTCTGCAGATGCAATGGTGGCAGAGAAGTGTGCCCTCTTAGCTGCCACCACTGCCCTAGAATAAGCTTTTAACTGGGCCCTAGCCCGTGTCCGGTCAGATTCGGCACGGGTTTTTTGCCACCGACGCTCTAGTCGTCTGCCCTGCCGCTTCATCATTCGCAGCTCCTCAGAGAACCAAGGAACCGCTCTGATTCTGCGACTGGGCCGGGGACGCTCAGGAGTGATCTCATCCAGGGCCCTGGCCATCTCCGTATTCCAGAGGTCGACCAGGGCACCGGGTGGATCTCCAACTCTGGCAACAGGAAAATCCCCCAGAGCCCTCAGGAATCCATTTGGATCCATCAGCCTCCGAGGGCGGACCATAAAGTGTGATCCCCCGCCATTGCAGAGGTAAGGAGCTGCAACAAGCCTAAATCCCACCAGACAGTGATCTGTCCATGACAAAGGAGTGATCTTAATCTCCTCCACCTCCAGATCACCATCAGCCTGCCCCGCAGTAAACACCAGGTCCAGCGTGTGTCCCGCATCATGCGTCGGAGCAGATATTCTTTGAGACAGACCCATGGTTGCCATGGAGGCCATGAAATCCTGAGCCGCAGCTGTTCCCGGGGCCTCAGCATGGATATTAAAGTCCCCCAACACCAATAGGCGGGGGGACTCCAACACCACACTCGAGACCAACTCCGTCAGCTCAGGCAGGGAGACTGTTGGGCAGCAAGGCGGGCGGTACACCAACAGAATCCCTGTTCTGTCTCGCCCCTCCAACACAACACGAAGGCACTCAAACCCGGTGGACTGCTGAACAGGGTATCTGGTGAGACGGATGGAATCCCGGTAGACCATTGCAACCCCGCCTCCCCGCCCCTGTAGTCGTGGCTGCTGAAGTACCCGGAAACCCGGTGGACAAATCTGGGAAAGATTAACCCCTCCCAGCTCATCCAGCCAGGTCTCCGTGATACATACCAGGTCGGCTTTCTCCTCCAAGATTAAATCATGGATTAGAGAGATCTTATTATTCACCGACCTGGCATTCAGAAGCAGCAGCTTCAGATTCAGGGGACTGTTGCCAGAATTTCCAAGGGTCCGAGGGATGAGGGGAGGGCCAGAAAGAGGGACAGTCTGTCTACGACTGACCCTCCTTCTCCTGTAATGTCCGGCCCAACCCCCACCGCCATATCGTCCGTAACCCGTAACTCTGCTGATGGTGGTCCCCCTCCCCTCCCCTGAGCCCCCTCAAGACGTCAAACACATAATTCCAGCGGGAGCGACCTGCAAGCCAACCACCACAGCACAAATACAAAAACTAAAACACACACACTCGCACACACACACACTCCCCACTAACAACCAGTGCAGCAGCCCTCACCCCCCTCACACTGAGGCTTGGGCTGCTGCAGGCCTCTGCCTCTCTCTCACCGAGGCAAAGGCCTCACTCCGTCCCTCCCTGCCCCCCTCTCAGAGAGGCAGGGATACCGTTCACTCTCCTGGCCAGACTCTCACTCTGGCCAGGAAGTCACAATCACACTATCACTCACTCAGTTAAAAGGCTGGTGTTGGCTTGTTGACAGGCGGCTAAACTCTAAAAAATAAAGGCGTGGCTGGAGCTAGATGATCCACGGAGAAGATGAACAAGATGATGGAGAGGCAGCAGCAGCAGGTGTTCCGGGCTCCGCTCCACTGGCGAAGAGCCACAGGCAAAGAGCCCTTCGGCTCTTGCCCTTCGGCTCTTGCCAGAGGCTCGCGCCTCTGGCAAGCCAAAGGCCTTAAGCTGGTGACTGACCTGCAAAGAGACACAGCCAAATGGTGCCTGAGTTTAGATAGTGCTGCTAACATCAATTCGCAGTTGTGGCCAACCTTTCAACTTGAAGGCTCCTGGACCTTTGGGCAGAAGCAGGAATTTCAGCAGGTGCAGCTTGTCATCTCACAGATGACAAGCTGCACCTGCTGAAATTCCCTCAACTACACAGTTTTGAAATGTCCAGGAGACCTCAAGTGGAAAAGTTGGCCACCTAAGAGAACGCCTTTCCTTTCCAACCTCTCTCCCTCAGCAAAAATAATGTGGGCTGGTCCACTAACCTTTGCCTCTCAACACACTCCTTTCCCCCAGGAAAGAAGTGACACACATATGGCCAACCCTATCCAACTTTCTAGTGCTGATGGCGCAACAATGCAGTTCCAGTCAGTGATGGCGAACCTTTTGGGTTCAGCACGTCAAAACTTAGGAAAATGCTTAACTTGATTCTGCTGGTGTGTCAACCCCTCTCCCAAACAAAAGAGAAATAATTCTTTATTTTCATTTATTTAAACAAAAAACACAGTCAAATCGTGTCTAGTGCTTTGTATTATATAAAGAAACATCAAATAATTACAAAAATGAAAAATGAGTAAAACAAATTCAATTTTTGTCAGACATTGGTGAAAGCTGGTGTGTCACTCCAAACGTTGTGGTGTGTCACCCTTGAAACACGTGTCATAGGTTCGCCATCCCTACCCTAGGTGAAGGACCAAACATTTCCAAAGGTGACTTGAGGGGGCCTTCCCCCCCCATTGGCACAGCTGCATCAGCTCTGGAAACTTAGTTAGGATTGGGCTGTTAGTGTTTCTGAATCAGGCACTATTTTTCATTCCTCCTTTTTATTATGCTAAGTCACCATATTAAATGCTTTTTGTTGAACCTTTCACCTTGTCGTCTCCTGCTGAACTGCATAGCCACGCCACTGGCCATCACACAGAATCCCTGCACACAAATTGATTATTCCCCCCTCCATGTGCCCATATTACTTAAAAAGCATCCTGGTAACAGAAAGCATGAGTGAGACCAATTGTTTGGGCGGGGGGGGGGGAAGAGTGAGATTTAGGATAGACAAAAGGAGTTACTTCACATTGTGCATAATTAGTTTGCTGAATTCATTGCCCCAAGATACAGTGACAGCCACTAGCTTGGCTAGCTGTAAAAGGCACTGGATAAAATCAGGGAGGGAGGCCTATCAATGGCTACTTGTCTTGATGACTATGGGCTACCTCCAGATCTGGCAGCAGCGTGATTCTGAATAGGAGTTAAAAGGAGCAATGATGGGAAGGAAGTACGCCTCACTCTCCTGCTTGTGGGCTTCCCAGAGAGGCCAACAGCCAGTGTGTTTACAAGCTGTGCAGCTCTAAGCTCTGCGCTGCACAGCTCAGAGGTTCAGGACATTCAGCAACGACGCGGTACCATTGCCAAGCGTCTAGAGATGGCTTTGCAATGCAGTTGTGATACTGTGCAGCAAAAGAAGAGTACTGTGCACCAGCAGGGACCCTTTAGATGGACTACAGCTCAGAGGCAATGTGGGCCACTGTGGGAAATAGGATACTACAGCATTTGGCCCTTTGACCTGATCCAGCAGGGCTTTTCTTATGTCCTTAGAAGAAATGTGCAGTATAGTTGAGATAAACAGATGACCATATTCAGTTTAAATCTTGCAGGCAGGCAGAACAAAAAGTTCACATGCTTCCAAACTTGGTACTGGAACCTTTGTGCACAGCTTCCTAAAAAGAATGAATTCACTACAGCCTCATTAAGGTTAGGGTCAGGGAGAGCATAAAAAACAGAATGTTAAGGGAAATTATCAGAGGAATAATACACTTGGAGTCAGCAGCCAGCATTGAGGATTTCTTGAAATGGTGCGGACAGGGGTGGGACACACAGATGCCAGTATATTTGTGAGAAGACAGAGTTCTACTCCCACGCTTTAGAACAAACATTAACTGCACCATAGTGCCGTTTTTGTTCAAACAGTTATTAAATACATGGGATTACCTTTAGGATTACTTCTGTTTAGAAATAAGTTACTCAAGCATCTAAGAAAACACCCACTCTCCAAGATTAGCTGGATAACTTAAAACATATTGTGCTAACTATTGTCCAAGTTTGCCATGCAAGATTTAGTGCACGGGGAATTTGGAAGAGAAAAATAATAAAACTAGTATTGCCACATCAAGGCTTTCAAAAATCACTTTTAAGCTCCTACAGGCTCTTTTAAAAATTAAGGCGTATCCATTGTATAAAGGGAAGACAAATTACTCCCCCCCCCCCAAAAAAATGGATTCATCATATCCTGGCTGTTAAAAAAACCTTTGAAAAAGCATGTCTAACAACCCAGAGAACAAGCTGCACTCTGCATTTATTGAGTACGCAAATTCCTCACTAGTTCAGCAAGATGCTCAATTCATGCGCCGATGTAACTTTATATAGAAAGCCACGTAGTAAGTATCACCACAAACACTCACAAGCGCATACATTCTCTAGGCTCCAGGGGGCGGGAACAAGAACTGCAGCCTGCATAAAATCCCTGACAAGTTTTGTCATACCCTCAAGATTCTCACACACCAATTCTCTCAAAACCAGAAACAGTCATGCGCAGGCACCCCAGGGACACATTTTGACCAATCCTCTCCAATCAAAAGGCACCATTTTCACAGCACTACTGTGGCTACACTAAAACAATAAAAAAGATCCCCTTGCAAAGATGTCTGGCTTTTGAAAATGATTTTGCAGTTAGCAAATATTTTAACAGGAGGAAAGGGAGATTACAACCATCTCCGTAAGCTTGGGCATGCTCCTCATCTTACCTCTGTGTTCCAATAAAAAGACCCCATGTGAAGGTTACCAACGTCAAAACCCTTAACATCCGACTGTTTTTATTTTAAATTTTAAAGCACAAGAGGATAGCCTTTTTATTCTTAAAACTGTGGATGGCTGTACAAACCTAAGTTCAAGAAGAGGCTTAAGACAAGCAGGTGTCTCTTGTTTTAATAAGTAGGTCACAGCCATAGCAGCTGGGGGAGGGAGAGATTGAAGGTGGCAGCCACGTCTTATTTGCGAATAATGGTCTGATCACAACACTCAGATGCTTTCAGGATTACAAGTGTCACAAGGCAGTGGGCGCCCAAGGCCATTCCTGGGGACTCTCAGTTCAGCAAAACTTCCAGCTGTACAGGATTTAGGGCAGAACAGGCTTCACAGAAAGCCCTATTCCCATTTCAGGCTTCAGGACAATAAGGGCAGTCCTGAAGGGCAGACCAATTCTGAGTTGCCCATGCGTGCATATGAGCAGCGGTAGCCAAGCTGCTACTGCTGCATCCTACCAGCATCATGTAGGCACTGGAGGCTTCTCAGAGATGGGTCTCTCTGCCGCCCGTCCACACCTGTCCCATCCTGCTCCACCCCCTGCCCAGGAGCATCCTCCCATCCTGCCCAGAAAGCATGCAACACCGGCGACTGGTACATTGCTGCCTCCAGTAGGTGTGGTGCTTGCACTGGCCTGCAGCCAGTGGTAAGGCCTTCCCAAGCCCTTCCCACTGCCAGTGAATGCACTTTATGGCGACTTAAATCTGTTTTCCTCTTTTCGATCAGCTTGCTTTGTCACCCAAATCCTCTGGTACTTTGATTTCTAGCTGTCTTCTCATTTGAGGGGTGAAACGAACAAACAAAAAAGAACAGAACTGCGAGCTTTTTATTCTTTTGATATTATCTGTCTATGAGAACTTTCAAACACTATCATTATTTGGATTTCACTACAATAAACGCTAAGAAAGCTTTGATTTCTTATGCAGTCTTTGTACATGATTAACAACACAGTCTTCTGCATGCTTTCTCAGACATAAGTTATTACAATAGGATTTGCTCCTACTAAGACTGCACAGGATTGTAGCTGAGGGTTTATTCTTCTAGCTCTAAAACGCTTGACTGTTAGGCCGAGTCTCTACATCCATCTCCCCTCTATTCCACATTCTATGGTTGTTGATGACAGACATTTTTCAAAAGTTGTAAGTGACTGAAAAAGGCATCAGTTCCCCTGGTGTCAATATTTTGTCTCTGATCAAACAGGTTTGGAACAACAGCAAACCCTGCAGAACCCATTTACTAGAGGCTAAAGTGAGAATAGCATGCACACAAAGAGCACACAATTCCTCTTTTCAAACTGGACTCAGCTCCCTGAAAACTATTATCTGTCTCCAAGGTTTATTAAAGATCCACAAACAAACCAAGAACTTGGAGAGTCTTTAGCAGTTCGTCTCACTTCTTTTCACTTCTCCCCTACACAAAGAACCATTAAAGCAGCAGCACAAAAAATACTTATAAGCTACTGTAAACCATTTGCTTTGCAGATCTATTTGTGTAGCCCAGGACTTCAGAGCAACAGGAATTCCGAAACATTTTCTCAACTGTTAACATACTTATTTTTAGAGTCCTCTTAGATTCTCTCTGATGAACGGCCAGCAATGAAATTAACCAGACACACAAGAGTTGGTTTGCCATCCTCGGATAAGTAGGAAGGAAAGCACATGTACACAGCAACAATTTGTAACCAGGAGCCTATAATGCAAAGCAGGCAGCTTAAAATAACGGCAATAACATAAGACGTGTAAGTGAGCTTAGTTGTTCTTGAGCATAATGGGGTCTACACATCACACCCTGGGACTCTGAATGATCAGAGGCTACCCAGCCCATCTGGTTCCACAATGCAAATCCTTAAACAAAATCAGAGTCCCCACTTCTCCCGTGCATTGTGGAAAAATCCTCCCGGGGGGGACGGGACTTTTTAACAGCTCTGTTATTTCAAGTTTAATAGTCATGAACTAGGGGAATAACTAAGATATGGTCTATGGACCCTTTGGGGATCTATGAACCAGGTACCCAAAATGATGTTTTTTTTCCTTTTATTTGTGGGCACGTGTTTCATGAACACATTTCTAAGAAGGAGATCTAAGAAGGATGCAATTTTCAAAGGGCTCAATGAGCCCCAAAAGTTTAAGGACCACTGCACTAAGGGCATAAGGTAGGAAAGGAGATTCCTGTCCTCCCAACCTAATGCTTTTGCATTTGTAATCTGGAAATGTGCCACCAGATGTCAAAAAGAGGGACTCCACCTGAGGCAGAACAAGCGCATCTTCCCAGTGCTCGGACTCCGGCAACTGCACTGACACCTGACACACACACACACACACACACACACACACACACAGAGAGAGAGAGAGAGAGAGAGAGAGAGAGAGAGAGAGAGAGAGCTCTCAACTGTCAAGAGAGCAGAGCAGAATTTGGTGTGCAAAAGAATCGGAAAGTTGGCTGGTCCAGACACCCACACCCACAGCCTCACGCCCTGCATCCCAGCTCCCCAACCCTGTGGCCTTACATTTCAGGAGGCCAAAAGTCACCCGCCAGTAGGCTGCTCAAAGCGCGATCACGCAGCGTCAGGCAACGCGCAGCGAGCTGGGGCCACGCCGGACGGCTGGACCGCAGAGAGAACTTCCAGAGCAGTGCCCCGGCGGCGACCGCGTTGTTCTCAGCAGGGCTGCGCCAGATCAACTGAGGCTCCGCACTTCTCTGCGCTTCCCCCCGCTAGGGCGGTCTCGCCTCGAACACGCCCAAGACCGCGTCTGGCGGGGCTAGCGAGGCTGTCCCCGGAGGAGCTCCCCGGAGGAGGCGCGTGTGCGCGGCTGGCTGCCCCTCTCTGGCACGCGCTCGTTACCTCGCCGGAGGGGAGGCGAAGAAGCGGCGTCGGCGCCTGCACCACACATAGCCCCGGGCGGGGAGGGGACGATGCTCGAGCTGCGGGCTAAGGGAGTTCGTGGCGAAGCCTCCGCCTCTCCCTGGCGGCTCTCGCCTCCTCCTGGACTTCTTCCTCAGAGGCGCTCCTGGCCGACCAGAGCCCCGCCTCCGCCTTCCCGGGAACTCCGCCTCTGCCCGGCGGCTGCCCCCTCGCGCGCCACGAGGAGGGAGGGGGCGTTGCAAGGGCCGCCTTGGCCGGCGCGCAGCGGCACTTCGCCTCCCCCCCCCGTCCCGCGCGCCCGTCCTTTGTGTCGCCTGAGCGGCGCTACGGCTGCAGTCCTCGGCGCGCTCTCCTCCCTGGAAGTCAGTCCCACGTTACTCACAGAGCCAACAACGCGTCCGGCGAGTTCCCGTCGCAGGCAGACACCCGGCTGGATGCGTGGCGAAGGGAAAGGCTGCGCCTCTCGATTCTGGTGCAGCGTTTTTCAGCGTCGGACCAGAACTGTCCGGAGTGACCGCATGAGCGTCAACACGTGGAAAAGTTCGTGATGCCCAGCTGGAGTGCTCTGGAATTGTACCCCGGGGAGGATGACTCTGTGGGAGGATCATACTGAAAGATCCTTTCGCATTGGTTTGTATGTATGCATTAAAAAGGATGCATTCGAACCAGTTCACAGTGGTTGTCTTTAAAAATGTTTGTGTCCAATTCTGATGTAAGTTTTCCATATGACTGCATCATGCGAGGAAACTTCAAAAGGCCACTTGACATTCTTCTAGAATCCACATGCTCTTGCATTTCATCAATTTCCTTTCCAAAATGCTGCCTGCTTCTATACTTCTACCAAGATTTTTGCTGATGCTCATTCCTACTATCAGATCAGATACAGAATAGCCCCTGCAGCAACAATTATGTAATGTGTACTCTGGATTATTTCAAAACCTTCTTGACTATCAAACCATCCCAAGACTTATAGTCTTACTAGCTTTTTGTTACCCGGCGTTGCCTGGTTAACAAAATGATCTTCCAGAGTTTATGAGTTTTGCACCCGTTCTCGCCCCCCATGCCAACAGGGGCCGAACCCGGACTCCAATGGCGACGGGAGCGTCGCCGCTCGCCTCGGCAACCCCGGAAACTACGGACTCTACGCCGATTTCGGCCGTTTTCGACCATTTTCACATGGGGCCCCCTGCACAGCCCCACCCCCGGGGGCGCTGGGGGGGCCTGACCCCCACAGTGTTTGTCGCCAGGCCACAAGGCATACGCATGCTGAGTCTGGCGCCAATCGCTCTAGGAGTCGCAGTGAGGCATGGCGGACGTCTCGTTTCGCACCCCTTCCCACCCCCCACGTTGAGGGGGGGCGAACCCGAACTCCCACAGCATCAGGAGCGTTGCCGCTCGCCTCGGTGAACCCAGAAACTACAGAACCAACGAACCAACGGGCTGCTAGGGGGCCCCAACCCCCGCAGTGTTTGTGGCCAGGCTGCTAGGCTTCCGCATGCCGAGTTTGGTGCCAATCGGTCCAGGCGTTAGAGCAGGGCATGGCAGACGTTGTGTTTCGCACCCCTTCTTGCCCCCCACGTCGAGGGGGGGCCAAACCCAGACTCCATCTGCATCGGGAGTGTCACTTCTCACCTCAGCGACCCTGGAAACTATGGATTCGACACTGATTTTGGCCGTTTTCGGCCATCTTCACACGGGGACCCCTGCGTACCCCCACCCCCGGGGGTGCTAAGGGGCCCTGACCCCCGCAGTGTTTGTTGCCAGGCCGCAAGGTGTATGCATGCCAAGTTTCGTGCCGATCGCTCCAGGCATTGCGGAGCCTATGCAAAACATACATACACACCCACACCCACACCCACGCTCTTCTTTATATATATAGATTTGAAGAATTTATACCTCGCCTTTTCCATGCCGAAGCAAATGCCCAAGGCAGCTTACATGAGCAGGCTAGTCTAAACCACCATTTTTCAATGGGTTTTTTTTTTTACAAATATACAGTATTCTTGTGATCCGCCAAATCTTCAGTCCCAGATGTAGCCTTCACAGTGTAGTTCTCTCCTTTGACTGTTTGACTAGTTGTGAAGCCCAGTGGATATCCATGAAGTCATAAAGTGCATTTGAACCACTCTTGGAGTCAAGGAGGATGGTGCAATCTGTGTGCTGACCTCTCTGACTTCTGCCGTGGTCCAAACAAACTTTATAGTGTCCCTTGTGCCAGCCAAACTTTGCTGGCCAAACTGTGCCAACGTAACTCCAGGTTAGGATTGCACCCTAAGTCTCAAACTCTGAAGTGGTGGAGGCCATGAAAATGGTTTCTCTGCTAAAATCTGTGTGAAGAAAATTAGTAGGAACAATGGGCAAATTTGTACAGGGCCAAATGGAATGATGAAGATGCTTGATGTGTCTTGTACCTGGGTTAGAAAAGGGCTGTTTCTAAAAATAGCCAAGCAAGCTTTTGAAACAGCTATTTAATTTCTGTTTTGTGCACCACAGTACGGAACAAGACAGATCCCAGCGCTGGATTAGATTAATGTGTCTTTCCTCTCTATGTCCTCATCCCACTAATGTATGTTTTCATATCCCACTACACCACTCCCGCCACTGTGTTATGTTGAGGGCAAGCCTGTCTCTCTGTTGGAATATCTGGATCTTCAACATAACCACTAAGTGATCTGATTTTCAGTTGAGCTTTTATCAACAATGTCTTTGGCTGACATTCTGGACGGGATTCCTCACTGTCTTTTCTTTCAGTGTGCCATGTGTGTGTTTTAGCTAACCGCTAAACTAATGTGTCACATTCCTAGAAAATTACTTTTTGTACGAAGACAACAAAAAACAATGGTTGTTTTTTGGAGGACTGGGGGGGGGTGTTACTTTCCAAACATACCAATTAAATCAAAACTATCTGAAAGAAGCAAATACTGAGACATGTAAAGGCTCATTGAAAGGCTCATACACATTTCCTTCATACAAAGGAAATATTCATCTGGACTTCCTTCTCATAGCACAAAAGAAGCCTGTCAAATGGGACAGTTCGTCCTCTCTTCTTCAATGTCTACCAGACCACTAATGGGAGTGGACAGAATCTACTCAGAATTCCAGACCTGTATAATGTGATCTACAAAGCCAAGCACGGCCATTAATCGTGTGCCATCATCAATCTGGGGTTTGACCCAGTGGTGTCATTCAAATGATTTAGGAACAGGAACTCACTTTTGATTGGCACTTGTCGGGAACCCGGAACCAGCCACGGAGCCCGTTAGGATCCGGAACGCCCGTTCTGGTCCGTTCCCCCTGAATGACATCACTGGTTTGACCATTCGTATGTAAGACTATCCAGGCAGGAAGCAAAGCTAGGAGATTTGATGAGCAGCTGGAAAGGAAGGGGGTTGTCATGTATAACTGAAGTTGTGGAGGCAACATTAATCCCCAAACATCCCCAGCAAGCAGCTATCTCATTCAGGGCCCATTCCTATCCAATTTTTCAGCACTGATGCAACCCCAAGGTAAGGGAACACATGTTCCCTTACATTGAGGAGGCCTCCATGACTGCCTCCCCACCACAGGATGCAGCACACACACCATTAGTATGGTCGCATCAGTGCCGGAAAATTGGATAGGATTCGGCACTATGTTGCAGTTCAAAATCATGAGCACAGGAACCCCTTGACTGCATATCCAATTGTTTTCACGTGGTCTGGTACCAAATCCACTGAACTCTGTAGTAAGAGTTTAAGTACACATTTAAGTACACCCAAAAAATATACCCATTAAACACCTGGAAATAGGTGTTGAAATAGGCATGGTAAAGCAAATGCAAAGCTTGGCATAGTTTCCATTGATCAACTGGTTTGATAAACTAGTTTGTGAATTGTGGTTTATCGTTTACTCCCAGGAAAGTCAGCATAGGATTGTATTTTTAATGAGTTGTAAGTAAGTGATAGTTCTATTTCCACTTACGCACTCATTCCAAGATACTGTCTGAGAATGAACTGGGCTGTGTTGACAGATCACAGAGAAAAGACCTGATCTGGATGGATGGGTCTACCTGTTCTCCATGATGGGTTGGAAGGCTGGAAATGTAAGAGCTAAAAAGCAACCATCTGTGCAGATGACTGGGCTTCATGGGTGCAGGATGTATTTGCAGAAACAAAAGTGGGGAAATCCAACTGATCTACAATTCTGTAGTGTAAAATAAAAATGATCAATTAGAGAGCCAGGAGAAGAAACTGAGAGCTAGGGGGAGAAACTCGTTGTAGTGCTTGACTTAGTGGTGCTTGACTTAGATCCAAGTTAGATCCAAGAATGGCTCACCTTCACAGCCATTCGTGGCTTGGACAGCTGGCTCGGAGGCTTTGCTCTTCAAACCACAAACGGCACTAGAGGTGAGGTGAGGGGCCATGTTTCACAGGAGCTCAAGCTCCTGCAAAACTTAGTGTTTTGTCCCCCTTAGGAATGCCATTGCTGCTCAGCCATGACATTTCCTGGGTGACCTTGGACCAGTCACTGCCTCTCAGCCTCACTTATCTCATAGGATTATAGTGAGGACAAAAGGAGGAAATAACTATGTACACCACCCTGAGCTCATTGGAGGAAGGGTGGTTTAAAAACCTGGAAAATAAATGTCTTGTATGGATGGAGGATCTGTGTACTGCCCTTTTAACATCCATGGCGGTCATCAAAAATAATGTAAAATGTTTATTTCAGATCTGTGGAACTTGTGACCCACCTAAGTCAGAAAGCAGGCCCCATCATGAGTGCATGATGTGACTGTGGCCACCGCTTGCCACTCGTGCCTCTGCTCCAGCACACAGTGAGCGCAATCCTAATCTTGAGTTAGGCCAGGAAAGGTCGGCCGGCATAAGGGACACCATAACATACAGTATGTGTGGGCCACTCTCAGAGTCAGAGAGGCCAGCACATAGATGTGGGTCATCCTCCCTGACTCTGAGAGTGGTCCAAACACGCTTTACAGTATCCCTGGTGCTGGCCTAACTGTGCCAGCCTAACTCCAGGTTAGGATTGCGCTCTGTAAGAATAAAAGCTCCTTACAATTCTTCTCATTCAGTTTCTCCAAACATGGAAATGTGGGGCTTCCACTTTTATTTACGGGGACTGCGCAAATGAAGGTGCTCCTTTGTTCACAAAGTCCCTGCAAATCAAACTGGAAGTCCCACGCTTCTGGATTTGAGGAGCACAGTAAAGAGTAAGCAAGAAGCGGATCCATGCAGCTTGTGTCTGTGGCAGGCTGGGGGGAGGTGGCAGCAGTATTGGAGTCAAGGGCACCCCATATCTTCCATCCCCTATCTCTCCTTGCAATCTACTGCTACATCAGGGCACCTCACTCCTTGGTTTGCTTGGACTGATTCCACAAAAGGCTGTTTTCTCCGCTCCTAAGCGTTATAGAAGAGATAAGTTATTTGTGTCCAGATGGTGTCCAATTTAGACAATATGTGTTGCAAGCTATTGTTCTGCCACAAAGCACTAGTAAAAGTAATTCTAAAATCCGATTCTATACAAGCCACCGTACAGCATTAATATGCTGTGCTAGTTTAACACTGCCAAGAGTTGTTTCATTAGCACCATTCTTGCCTGAGACTTCACCTCCCCAAGTAAGTACTAAGGGGTTTGATCTTGAAGCTCGTTTACGTGAAAAAGAAAATGCTGTGTGCTCAACCTTTGCCGTTGAAAGCAGATGAGGGGGGTCGGTCCAGATCGACACCATCACAAACTATGAGCAAACTTCGGCTATCAGCAGCCCACAAGGCAAGAGTTAAGTGGGATTACATGCTACAAGACAAATACAAGATTCCCAGTCCAATATTTGCCTCAGCATACTAATGTGGGGTAAGTGGGGGTTGGGCCAGAGGCAGATCTACAGCTCTAAGTGTTGCAAGAAGCCTTACCCTGTCATGTAAATCCCTCCTCTCCCTTGCTGCTGTAGACAGTAAGCAACGCCAAGTTGTTGCTTTTCCCTGTGAGGATTGGCTAAAACGGTGCAGGAAAGGAGTGATTTCCACTGCAAGGTAAGGCTTCTTGCAAAACTTAGAGCTTTGCCCTCCCTTAGATCTGCCTCTGGGTTGGGCAGAAGGTGGTGGAAAGGGTGACTTTTTGACTTATTTCCCAACCCAACCCCCCCCCCCAAAAAACACAAATGCTCTCAGATAGGCCAAGGGAAAAGCAGGAGGGAACATTTTCATTTGACTGAAGGAACATTTTACTGAAGAATATTGCTCCTCTTGCCTGCAAATACTGCCCCCCCCCCACTTTGCATTAGCTCAGCTCAAGTTTGGGAACTTGGGTTTGCTAAAACTACACATAGTTAAGCCCAGAGGAGGCTAAGAGTGCAATCCTAACCTGGAGTGATGTCGGCACAGTTAGGCCAGCAATGTTTGGCGGGCACAAGGGCCACTGTAAAGTATGTTTGGACCACTCTCGGAGTCAGGGAGGATGGCATACGTCTGTGTGCTGGCCTCTCTGACTCAGAGAGTGGTCCAAACATACTTTACAGTGCCCCTTGTGCTGGCCAAACTTTGTTGGCTTAACTGTGCTGGCCTAACGCCAGGTTAAGATTGTGTCCTCCAATTCCTCAGGGAAATTTGAATGCTCAGACTATGGAAAAAGCAGAGAAGGGCCTTTAAGAAAAACCACAAGCTCTGCTCCCTGAACCCTCACCCCAATCTTAGCCAAAATTTTCTCCTTTTAACCAGGGCTGGCTTTAGGCCAATTTAACCAGTTTGGCCAAATTGGCCCACTCCTAAGAGAACATGAGAACATAAGAAAAGCCCCACTGGATCAGGCCAAAGGCCCATTTAATCCAGCTTCCTGCATCTCGCAGCGGCCCACCCAATGCCTAAGGAATATACAGGACAATTAGATATGTGCATCTTGTTGCCACTTCCCTGCATCCGGCATTCCGTGGTAGCCTACCTCTAAAATATGGAGGTTGCACTAACCATCATGGCCTGTAGCCTGCGATGGACTTTTCCTCCAGAAATCTGTCCAGTCCCTTTTTAAAGGCATCCAGGCCAGATGCCATCACCACCTCCTGTGGCAAGGAATTCCACAGATTAATTACCTGCTGGGTAAAAGAGTATTTCCTTTTAACTGTTTGCACTTTCCCAACACTCAATTTTAGTGGTTATCCCCTGGTTCTGGTATTGTGAGAGAGGGAAAAGAACCTCCCTCTATCCACTTTATCTATCCCATGCAGAGTTTTGTGTCTCAATCAAGTCCCCCTCTCAGGTGTCTTTTTTCTAGGTTGAAGAGCCCCAAACAAAATGAGCCTTTCCTCATATGGGAGGTGCCCCAGCCCTGTAATCATTTTGGTTGCTCTCTTCTGCACCTTCTCTAGTTCCCCTACATCTTTTTTGAGGTGTGGCAACCAGAACTGTATGCAATATTCTAGATGTGGCCTTACCATCGATTTGTACAATGGCATTATAATATTTGCCATTTTATTCTCAACCACTTTTTTAATTATCCCAAGCATGGAATTGGCCTTCTTCACTGCTGCTGCACACTGGGTCGACACTTTCATCGAGTTGTCCACCAGCACCCCAGAATCCAGTAGCCTATATGTGAAGTTTTGTTTTGCTCCAATGTGCAATTTACACTGTCGTGTAAAGTAAAGGCCATGCACTCGCCTCAGTCTGAGAAATTACTTCCTGTCACTCTCATGCAAAGATACCGGCAAAAGATACCTGCCTGGAGCAAGCAAGACCTTGCAAAGCACACATGTCCTGCCTGGCCCCAGATACACATGGGAGGGATGTGAGCGGAGAGCCCACAGCCACAGTGGACACCTGACTCTGTAGCTTACACTCTGGCATTGAACCTTCCATGCCGAGGTGTCATGAGGAGAGAGCAGCAAGCGAAGCGTTGATGCTGGATGGCCCTCCCACCCATTCTTTGGTCCGATTGGCTTCAAATCAGCCCCGCTGGAAGCAGTTGGCAGTGATGTTATCATGCCACTGCCACCTACTTCCAGGTGATGTGCTTGGTACCATTGGTCCTAGGTTCATCACTGCCACTCATTCTTATGAATAGGGGGTCCTGCAGGGGGTTGCAGGCCCCCAGGACCTAAAGCTGGCCCTGCGTGTAATCTTCCAAACCTTGGTGATGGGTTAGATGGGAGGCTCGGACTGGCCCTCCTGGAAGGGTCCATTTATAGTGATCGGGCAGCCCAATCCTATGTTGTACTGCAGCAGGCAGGCAGGCTGGACTGCGCCAAATCTAGCACAACGTGGGAAGCCTGAAGGGCACAAGGGCACATTTGTGTTCTTGCACCAGGGGAGGCTCCAGCTTCCCTGGTGGGCTCCTTGGATCTGTGCCTGCAAATAGCAGGTGCAGCTCGGAGGCAGCTGCGCAGCTGGAATTGGGGCCACTTGGCCCAGGGATGGGACCTTGGATGGGGCCTAAAGGCTGCATCCCAGCCCCACCCCCCTCACCGGGCTGGAATGCCCACTGGCCCACCCACCCCCACCCAGTTCCGCCCTCCCCCCACTCGGTTCCACCCACCCAGAACCGTCCCTAAGCCACCCGGGTTCGGCTGGCACAAGGGCGGCTCTCCACCAGCACTCCCAGGCCGGCGCTACATATAGCATCAGTGCTACGTCCGTTCGAGGATGGCACCCTAAGTCACAATGAAACCATTTGGGCTGTGCTGTACTTGCATTACTAAATTCCCCTCTACATCTCCTGAAAAACACTCCCGAAATGACACTTTAGTTACGAGCACAAAATCTCTCCAGCATGACAAACCACGAATGCATTTAAAAAAGCCTGTTCTTTATTTTACATTTCCCAATTTATTCAATTTATGGTGTGTTGCTAAAAAACGCAATAAAAATGCAGCTTATTAGATCTCATCATTGCTCAATTTCTTTCAAGCTCTTTCCCGCCTCCCTCCAAGATTCAGGCAATGCAAGCCCGCAGCCCAATCCTCCAAGCACTATCTTGGTGCTCAGGCCATCGAGATGAAGGGAGCTGATGCTGTCAGAGTCCTTTGATGAGCGGTGCTCGGTTCTCCCTTCAGGTCATAGCCTTACCATCTGCACACTGGGAGGGAAGATTTACTGTTGTGAGCTCAAAGGAAGGAAACGGGAATGTTCAGATCTTGCACAATACATTCAATTTAGCAATGACAGTTCTTTGAATGAGTTTAAAGCAGTAATCGCCGTCGATTAACGTGTGGTGCCAAATCCTAATAGAGATCCATAACGCCTTCAGCATCCTTGTGATAGAAAAGCAGTATCCTTTTTTACAAATAAATACCATGCCAGGGCAGGGTGGATTTATTTATTTTTTAAACTCTCAAGGTCATTCCTATCTGTGTGTTTTAACCCTCCTGATCATAGATAATAATGTTGTTGCCTTAAAATATACTTCAGCAATGGAACAAAGTGTGGTTTTACATGATAAGCATCGGAAAAGCCCTTCAGAGACGGTTTAATTAAATACTGAGTTTGCTAAGAATATTTGGCTTTTTTACGCAGCACTGGCCAAAGTGCCTGTCCAAAGAATTTCACATACATCCCTGTAAACCTCATGATGCTGCTGTCAGGTGGGTTCATTACTGACGCTGGGAAGCGGAGGCCAGGAATTGGCAGCTTGTTCTTCAGGGCTATTGGGACTGCCAATAAAGTCGCCAAGGCATTGCTAAGACAACATCAAAATTAAATACATAAAATGTTTTCCGGTTCATTGGCCATAGCTTTTTATGGAATACAGCTATCCCAGCACGGTTTGTTTCATTGCATTCTGCATTAAAGTATCTTTCCAAATGAGATACAACATGATGGCATTATTTGTACTTACCAAGGTTTTCACAATTGTAGCCACTAGTGTCAAGCTCAGCTTGTTGCCCCCCTAAAACTTGTTGCCTGGTGCAATTGCCCCCCTGCACCCTCCTTAGCTATGCCACTAAGGACTGCTGCACTGCCACTCCTGCCTGTGTTTCCGGAGCGCACACTGCCAAGCCATCCGTGAGGCCACCTGATACAGCTTTTATCAGTGGCAGGCTGCTAGGGGTCCAAGGGGGTGGCAGATGCGGGATTCCTTTCACTCCCAAGTCTTCTGCCACTGCTTCCATCCAACCTGCCATAGCTGCAGGCCACAATTACCTGCTTCCTGCTCACTCAAGCTAGAAGCAGATCATTTCCCTATTTGACATGCAGGGAGGGCGTGGCCTGCCGGCTACGAAATGGCAGCAGTTTCCTAAGCTCTAGGGCTGTTGCCAACTTTTATCTCTTTTTGGGGACCCCCTCCCAAATTCCTAGGAGAAGGTTTTGGGGGCATCAGACGCTATGCCAGGCCCCTCTAGGAATGGCGAACCCAGAGGGGAACCTGGCAGTTTGGACGCGGGGAGGTAAAAGAAGCCGGCGCCATAGCCTCGGGGAGAGAGAACATCACGGGATGCATTGAAGATGATTTAACAACTGTAAGTCAACCTCTGTTAGCAGACATGCTCTTCATGTACTGTTGTCAAATCCAGAAGTGCAGAATTTCTGGCTTGAATTAAATGAAGGCAGAACGTGCATCTCTGGTGCATGAGGAACATGTTAAGGAACACGGTTGGAGTGAGGAGACCAAGGACCTGAGATGGCATCAGGCTGCTTTCCTGGTTGTGCCACTCCTGGGGCCACATGAGAGGATCTCAGTGTATATTTCTTTCCTATCAAACCTCTGGAAACTAAGACAATATTGCTGCAGTCATAGTACGGACTCTGCTGCAAACTGTATCATTGGAATGCCATGATTGTATTTGTGCTAGGGACAGGGGCGTAGCTAAAGAAGTGCAGGGGTGAAATTACACTGGGCCACAGGCTTTAGGGGCACAACAAACTGAGCTTGACACTTGTACCCAAAATCGTGAAAACCTTAGTATATGTATGAATAACACCATCACGTTACCCCTGCTAACTGGGCAAGAGGCGCTTTTCCAAGTGGTGTTCCTCTTATATTTAGCAGGGGGGAGGAGTAATTGTCCCTCTTCACCCCAGCGCAGTGTCTTTTCTAGTGGCTGTTGCTGGTGGTGTTCTGCATTTTTTAGATTGTGAGCCCTTTTGGGACAGGGAGCCATTTAACCATATTATTATTTGCCTGTAAACCACTTTGGGAACTTCTTGTTGAAAAGCGGTATATAAATACTTGATTGATTGATTGATTGATTGATTGATTGATTATATACCATTCAATGAGGAAATTCATGTAGAATGCAATTAAACAAATGGGAGTGTAAGATCTTCATTCTATCAATAGCCAAAAAAACCCAAGAAAATATAACTGTGACATCACTTCCTGTTGTGATGCCGCTCCTTGGGCATCATTTTGCCCTCTGCACCAGGCTACACCTTCGTGCCACTGCAGGGACAATGAAGCCCCTTGCACTAAGCGCCTGGGAAACTCCAAGATCACCCCATCCAGCTTTAGCTAGCACATTATATTGCCAGCCTTGATCACTTCTTTCGAGGGGGTGTATATGTGTCAGCAAGCCCTCCTGAAGCACACTTTGCAATCATTTTGCCAGTGTGCTTTTTTGAGGGTTTCCCTTTTGCAAGCAACCCTGCATCCAGGGACAGCTGCTGTGTGGGGGGTAGGCAGCAGCTGGCGATTGGGAGAGGCTTCTACCATTGCTGACATCTCCGGGCCTTTTCTCCTTTCTGTGGCTTCTTTGCCTTTGAAGGGCAGGAACTAGACCAGGGGTGTCAAACGTAAGTGCAGGGGCTGGATGTGACCCTCAGAAGCTCTTTATTTGGTCCTTGGGCAATTCCAGCACCTCTTCCAGCACTTGCTGAGCTGCGCTATCGCTGCTCAAAGGGCAGCCCCCATGATATTTGGACTTTCCAACCCTTGAAAATAGGGTCAAGATTTGTGTATATTCTCTTCTGTCATTTGCAGCTAAGAACTGAGTTGCTAAGCACTTTTTTCACACTTATCTCTGCTCATCCCCTGGTTAATGACATCACTTCCTGCTTAATGACATCATATCCAGCCCTCAGCAGGCATCGTGGATTTTATTTGGCCTGATGTACGAAACGAGTTTGACACCGCTGATTGAGACGGCTGCTCCAGCCTACTCCTGGTGGGGTCAGGCCAGACAGAACCATGCCTCATAGCCCTCAGGCAGAAGTAGCACTTCACACACACATAGCACGTAATCCATATGGCCAAGTAGCACACTTGCCATACTGCAAAGCACCATTGGCTGACTGTTTTGTAGTTAACAAAAGTGGAGTTGAACGAAACTCCCTCTGATGCCTGGAAAGGGTTAAGAGGTGCTCGTCTGCAGTCTTTCTCCCAGCATTCCACTCTTATCTCCCGCTTGGCACTGGTGTGACCATTCTCACACAGAATGCATTCACCATCAGTGTCTACCATGACCAACTTCCTTTATGCAAATACACTTTGGGTTTCACGCATAGAGTTGCCTCTGCACTTCTTAGAGTCTTCTAAACAGATGTAACATATGCATTGTGGCCATTCTCCAGGATATTTATGGGCATAAACTTTCCCATTAAGTTTTCTTCATAGTTATTTTTATACTAAATGACCAGCACATGAAAATAATTGGAAAGTAAACAGCATGGGACTATTTTTACATTCACGATCACTGGGTTTCCAATTTTCTTTCCTTACTACTTGCACCAATTTCTGTTCTCTGTGCTCCATATTTGCCCCCTGAAAAGGCAGTCCTGGAAGTGCAGCTCCTCACTGTCTTTGCAAGGATGCAGGGAACTCATCTGGATTGTCACAAGGGTGTTCCAGTTTCAATGGGTGACTAATCATGGGATGTCCTGCCTGCAGCATTAGCATGTATGATGAAGAGCATCTATAAAAATCTAAGTGTGAGTGGAGAATGACTCATCGTCACACTTGCACTTTTCCTGCTTTAAGTCCTATGCTCTAAAAATACAGCTTCAAAATACGCTTTATATTCACCAGGGACAGCTTTACCAAGGTAGGTGTGAAAATAAATGGGATACGAGCCAGTGTTGTATCCCAGAAAGCTGCTTATTCTCAGATTTGGCTGTCCTGTTCCTGATCCACAGGCACTAATGTGCACACAGACCCACAAAGCTGGATACCAGAGACGAATAAGGATGTATGTCTGAAACCTGGCCAACATCTAAGCCACACAGTCACCTGCTGATGGCCCCAGAGTCAAGACAGCCGTCGGGGAGGACAGAATGGAAGTGCTGAATGAAGTCTTCTGAAAGTGCTCCTGTTTTGTGAATTGCATGGAAAGGGAGGGGAAGGTTAAGAGGATCAATCAGGGCCGACTCTAGGAGTGGCAGGGGCTCCCTATCCTCTCCGGGGACCCCCACTACTCACCAAGAAAAGCACTTGTGGTGCCACGTGTGGCACCTGGAAATAGTTGGTGGTGACATGATGACATCACTGCCAACTGCTTCCAGGAGGCCCATTTTGGGCCATTTGGAGGCAGGGGCAGGGGCCAAGGCAAAACTGCTGTGCTTGCCCCACTGACCTTCAGCCCACAGAGAACCTAGCTGCTGCAGCAGCAGGTGATATGCTCGCTGTGCAGGTGCAGAGCTCCCCAAAGTATGGGGCCCAATGTGATGACATTGGTCACATTGGCTTAAGGTCAGCCCTGTGATCAATAATACCCTCTTATCATCGAGATAATATATGGCCCGTAAGCAGTGATGTCATGCAGGGGGAACGTGGGGGAACTCAGTTCCACTAGTTAAAATTAGGGCTGACTCCGCCCACTTCACTTCCCCCTCCCCCCCTCCCAATTCCTCTGCAAAGAGCTTTTCTTCTTGGTTGGCTGGCACTCAGAGGGTTAAAGGCAGTGATATCATTCAGGGGGAATGGACCAGAACGGGCGTTCCGGATCCTAACGGGCTCCGTGGCTGGTTCCGGGTTCCTGACAAGTGCCAATCAAAAGTGAGTTCCTGTTCCTAAATCATTTGAATGACACCACTGCCCGTAAGCCATCTTCAGCATGACCTACCCCACAGGACTGGTGTGAGCACAACATCTCCTGGCCCACAGTCCTTGGAGGGTTGGCTACAAATATGCCAAATATTGTCAACATGCCTCCTAGGTTGGCTCGCCATTAACAGAGCCATGCACTCTGGCTTATGCTCCATTAGTAGACTAGGAAAACTGTTTGGAAATCAACTACACATGGCAAGCCTCCCAGGCCTGGGCTCGCTTCCTTGGGGGCTCCCCCTGTACCCCGCTTCCATTATGTGGTCCGATTGGCGGCCCTGCTTTGCTGTGAGGCATGCTTCTAGTTTCCGAAGCTGCTTCTTGAATAGGAAAACAGAAGGCACATATTGGGTGATTCTTTTCTCCTCCCCCCTCCCCTTTCCGAGATGTCAGTCACTGGATTCACACTTCACCTCGAATCACAGCAGCACAATGCCTAACAGGCAGCAGCCATCCAAACTGCTATTAGGCTAATTACTTTGCTGAGGCAGCTGGAAGAAATTGGGGAGCCGACCCCACCCTGTAACAGGGCATCACAGCCTGGGCTGTGAGCACTGAAGGCAGCAGGTTTTTCCTATTAACCCTTGGGATTAAAGTTGTGCGTCGTCGCTGGAATACAAACATGCTGCTGAACCCTGCATTCTTTCCGAGGAGCCCTGCGACTTGCACACCACAGGGAATCGGAATTGCTGAGTGCGCCTACGAAGAAGATAACCTTCCTTCTTCTTTTTTGTCCTCTCCTCTTATTGGAAGAGCCTGGGAAACAAAGACCCCAGCCCGAGGAAACCTTGCTTTTGAATCCCCATCAGAGAGCAGACTGCAAACGCTCCACAAAGGGGCTTGGAGTCGTTTTCAGCATGCCTGTAACATGCTGATTCTGCAGCAGGTTGGGGTATGGGAGACACTGATCTTACGGCGGCTTTGCAGGGTAGTGTTTTTTCACAGCTACGCTTCTTGGGGGGACAAACGTGCCTCGGAATGTAATAGAACAGCCTTTCTGAATAGACACGCATATAGGATCTAGCTTGTTAGCAATCAGAGCTTTCAGAGTACAAAACACTGTATTCTTGGTAGGATATTGAATGCATTATGGAATTTGAGAGGTGTAAGTACCATTCAGAGCTGTGCTTACATAGCTGTACAGTAGTTTCAGGGTTCTCGTAATATAAAAAAATACATTTGAGATCTATTAAGGCTACACGCTGCAATAAGGATGCAATCTTATATGCCTTTTGGGGGGAGTGCCCTATGTAATACAACAGAGCTGGCTTTAGACATGCCTAGAACTTGGCTGAAAGTACATTATTAAAACTAATGGGGTTTTTCCTAACTAGGAGCTGTGGAGGGGCTGAAACAGGTGGGGACAACACCGTGTTGAGGAAGTGGGACATTGGCTTGTTGCCTCTGCCAGGGCCCATCCCAGAACTCTCTGGGGTAGCTTGCCAAATGCTGCCTCTTTATCCAATGATGTCCCAGCTGATACTCCTGCCTAGTTTCCTAGCTCAGCACTTCCCTCCCCTCCACTTTTTCCTTTTCCTCTCTGCCCCCTCTTCTTTCACTAACCCAGAAAGTGGAAGGAGAAGGAGGAACAGTGGAGGCAAGGCGGTGGATAGAGATGGGTGCCCCCAACCCATCTTCTGCCTGAAGCAGCAGTTTTGCTTGGCCCAGGCTTCTGCCATGCTCTCCTCAGCTACTGTTTGCCCCAGGAGAAATATCTGATAGTACCAATTGGCATTTTCCTCCTGGGACAAATAGCACCTGGAAGGAGGGATCAGTCGTGTACCTGCCCCACGTGCCGCCCTGGGACCAGGGAGCAGACTGCTGCCTCACACGCACAGACTACTCCCCCCCCCACTCACCTCACATGTTCTGGTGCCTTGTGCAAGATCCCTTCACCTTCCGAAAGCATTCCACAACCTTTGGAAAGCCTTAAAAAAGTCTTCTAGTTTTCATCAGGAAACCAGAAGTACTGTTCAACAGTTCTCCAGGGTCTTCAGACAGCTTCCAGAGGGCCCAGGGACACTGCGTGGTCTGCTGCCTGGGGGCATTTCCCCTCCCCCCAGCTAATAGCAGGATCACCACTTAGAGGGATGCAGAGAGGGACTGTGAGAGAAGCACAATATGAAGAGCCCCTTTCCTTTTCCCTACTTGCAATTCCAGTCCCTGTGGCTCCTAATTAGAAAACATACAGCAATCGCATCTACTTCAGTCATGCAATGTGTGATACAGGCATGCTGGGGTTCCATTTTGGACCTCACTGTGGATATCTGAAACTGGTGGATGACTGGGGATGACTTTTGACAGATAGGAGAACATCAGTGGTTTTGCTGCAACAAGGTTAAAAAAAGAGATTTACTTGATGTTTCCCTATCTTTTTAATAGGCATCCCAGTATCCCCCTGTAGTATCCCAGCGTCCTTTGCCCTTATAGACTTGGATCATAAACCAGGAGGTGGGTGTGCTTTGCCCCAAGCCCTTGAGCTCACCAGCTCACGGCATGTGCATCTTTCTTACCGCGGCCACCTTTTTCTGACCATCTCTTTTGCCTTTATCAACCACCTGACATAAAAAAAAAATACAGGAGCTTTCCCATCTTTTGATTTCCATGATTGGAAAAGCTTCACATGCTGAATTTCTTCATGCCAGACTAGTGTTAAAAGCAGCGGTACAAGATGGTGTATATAAAGTGGCAACCTGAACACTAGGCTGGATGGTCATTTCCGCCTGGAATTGGGAGCTCTTTGCACAGTACAGCACTACTTTGGGTCCATAACTGGTAGCAGAAGCAGGGCTAGTTCTCCTTCCAGTCAGACCAGGTTTACACTGGTTAAAGTCACTTGAGGCAAATGAAATTACACCAGCATCACAAACTAGTGTAATGGAGTGGAGAATTAGACCCTCTGAAACTAATTTGTTCTGACAGGATGGGGCAGAGCTATTTGCCTGATGTTTGTTTCTAAATTGTGGTGCTGATGAAATTTGTCAGGGGCAAAAGCCCTTGAAATGCACGACGTCTTTCTCCTCCATTAACCAATTCCAGAAAGGGAGCTGCAGTGCAAGTCTCGGCAGCCCCTCCGCACATTTCTTTGCCAATATGCCTGCGCTGTGAGCCAGATACAGCAACTCTAGTGTGACAAAAACAGTCTTGCTTCCAGGCAGGTTAAAAGGTTTGGGACTTGACAAAGAAGAGACCGCTGAAGTCATGACTGGTGGCAGCACTCAATGCATACATACTCAGGGCTGGTGGTGACACCACTACTGGCCAACCCCCCCTGTCAGCACTCCAACTCTGAAGCCGACGCTGCTCGCAGTGTCGGCTTCAGAGCGCCGACGGTGAGCCTCCCTTGCACCGACTGAAGATGGTCAGGGGATTGGTGGGAGGGGGGGAGTCAGGAGTCGGGACTTGGGTCGGGATCTAGGCGGGCTTGGGAGGTGGCTGTACGGCCACGTCCTAAGCCCGTCAGCGAGGCCGTGCGGCCGCAATTCAGGCCACGCGGTCTCCTCGGAACTGTGCCCGCTCTTTAGCGGGCGCAGATCCGAGGAGCACATAGGGGAGGCTCCAGCGGTAAGGGAGCGCACACTCCTTTGCCACAGGGTGGGCTCCAGCCTCCCCCCAGCCCAGCATCGGATATGGCGCTGGCCGGCCGGCCTTGCCATTCCGGCGAGGGTTGGATTGCGCCCTCAGTTAAAAAAGTGGGTCCCGATGCTAAACAGTTTGAGATCCTTTGTTCTAGTTGCTTCGCTGTAACAGCATATGAACATATGAAGCTGCCTTATAGTGAGCCAGAACTTTGGGCCATCCAGCTCAGGTCCATCTGCCCTGACTGGCAGTAGTTTGGACCAGAGGGGAACCGGGCTTTTATGCACCCCAGGCACGCCGCATGATGTCATGACGTCACACATGATGTCATGACGTGTCCTCCTGGCTTCCTGACCTGGAAAGTCAACCGGGTACAGGGGTACTGCTGCTGTGGCCTGGGGGAATTCACCCTGGCCACAGCAAGCAGGATCCTTTGTGCATGGAAGGTCCTGCTGCTGCAGCCGGGGGGAATTTGCCCAGGCTGGGGCAGCAGGACAGTCTGTTGGCTTCCTGACTCTAGAAGCTGAGGGACCCACAGGGCAAATTCATCTGGGCCACGGCTGTAGGCTCCCAGGCGCTCCCTTGGCTTCACGATTTGGGAAGCCATGGGAGAGGGCATGGGAAGACCAGTTGGGGAAGCAATTGGTGAGCACACGCTTGTGCCCGCCCATCCCAAGCGGCGCCCACGGCAAACTCCATATCATGCCCCAGGTTTGCCTCTGATTTGGACAGGGGTCTTTCTCTGCCCTGCCTGGAGATGTCAGGGATGGGAGTGGAGACCTTCTGCATGGAAAACACATGCTCTACTGCTGATTTCTCTTGTGTTTGTAGATAATGCGTTATTATCTTTTCCAAACTTGAGGTGCAAACGAACTGAGTAAGGGTATTTAAATGCCACCATTGGGGGTGGGGCAGAGGAACAAAAGAAACAACTGAGTGGCGCATTAGTAATGTGATTTATTGCTTTTGGAAAGCTGTCACACGCCCAGGTATTCTGCATGAGCCAACACTGATGTGTCAGCATACTGAAGAGGCACGTGCAATTTCTCAGCTTTGCCAGCACATTTTCACAGTGCATCTTAAAGGAGAAAATGAGGAGGACTCTTTCCCATTAACCTCTTGTGCACCTTCAGTGTCTACTTTGAAGGCAGGGAGGAAACTATATGTGAGACACAAAGATTGCTATCAGTGTCAGGCTTTCTGCGTTGGAACCAGCTAACAACACATATTTACACTTAGTTTCATCGGTTTTAGTACATAGATTTACATGATTTATGTACTGCAGTCTGGCAGTGTGTGAATCCTAACAAATCCTCATCTTAACCTGGGAGCATAAAAATACCCATATGGAAATCAAATGCGAACCACATTAGATACCCATGCACGGCAACCTCCTTATCACTCCCCATAAGCAAAACTTGGTTTTTGAACTTGAGCACAAAAACTCCAAAGAATCACACTTACAGTCCAAACCTAACACACAAATTTTGACACTGGAACAGTGTTAGTGTTGGGGGAGTTAGGATTGAGCTTTTCCCAGAATTAAAGTTGGAATCCTAAATTTGCATAGGTTAGAGCTGCATGCCATCTAAAATATAATTACTGCTACTAATGATCACAAGTATGCTATTTTTAATTGGCAAAGCATTGTGCAATATTTGTGGCAGGCTTGCCTAACAAGTGACCCTCCAAGTCAAACGTAGCCTCTCACAGCCCAATCCTATACCCCCCTTAGTGCCGATGCTGTGCTCTTGTGCCAACCAAACGCTGTCGCAAATGTGCCGTAAAAAGTGTTCGCATCGGCGCTATGGCGCTCGGCCGGCGCAAGCGGCAGCGCCAACGCTCGGGCACTGCTGCAACTGTCGGCAGCGCCGTCTGTGCGCCAGTTGAGCGCCAGCGTTGCTTGGTCAACACAAGGCCTCTGCGAAGGCGTTCCAGAGGTGTTCTGGGGGCGTAACTGGGCAGCGCAGCGGGCGGAGACTGCAGTTATGATGTGGTTGTGATGCAGGACGGCCGTAGTGCCATATCCTAACACTGGTTCCTGGACATGGCGGCCTCGATTCAGGCCACTCCCATGCACGTTCCTCTGCGCCTGCTATTTTGCCAGTGCAGATCTGAGCAGGCCCATAGGGGTGACTGGGGCTTACGTGGGTGCAAGGGGAAAACCTCCTCTTGTCCTGCACGTTGCTGCCTCCGCCTCCAAACAGGCCTGTGGATATGGCCCTCTATGTTGGCCTTACTAGGCCAGCATAAGGTTGGATTGCGCTCTACATCATATGTGGTGGCCTGCTAGATGCTTGGCAACACTCACAGCTTGCTTTGGCAACCTCTGGCAGACACAGAATCAGTGTTCACATCACCCTCTCTTCCCCTTTTCCATGCAGAAATTACTGTCCTCAATGCTGCTTAAAAAAAAGAAAAAGAAACAAAACCAAAATAGCCATAGAGATTTCAATACGTATTTCCGTGTTATGTGGTCACTTGTGCTTTTGTTATTATTTTTTGTGTTCCTGGAACCACTAGAAAAATGCTACTAGAGTTGTTGATGAGAGAGATTCCAGAGTTCAAATCTCATGCCTTCTCTGCATCCTGAATTGATGTCAAGCTGACTTTCTTGGAAGGCAGTAAGAGGAAAGCCTTCAACCCATGCCCAAAGACATAGATTGCATACTGCGTTTGCCATCACCTGTCAACTACCAAGTTAGAAATCAGAAAAGCAAGTTCCCGTTCGTTTAAAGCTAGCGTCAGACATCACATATTGCAAGACAATTATCAGCAGGGTTCCCACACACTCAGAGAGACCTCTCAGCATGTACAGTTTTCTGTGCTGGAGATTTCAGACATTATAAAGTGGTGGGGGAGGAGCAAAGTTCCCAGTGTATGTTGATAGGTTCAAGTAAATAGTCTGTAACTATTCAATGACCAGTCACATCTGATACTGCAGGCACATGCAAGTGTGGTGAGCTTTGCTCTTGGCAAAGGGGGAAAAGGCATTAGGATTAGTATCAGACCCTTCACAAAGGAACAAAGAACATCTGCTGAAGTGACACCAGTAAGGGAGAATTTGGCACAATGTGAAATCCCACAGGAATATATTAAACATGTTTACTACATGGTACCAATGTGCAAAATGGTTTGCTTTAAGAACCATCTGATGTTCTAGGATGTGCTACAGACAAGGCCTTTATTTTAGATTTAGGTAAACTTACTGAAGGAGAAAACTAAGAACATTAGAGCCCTGATGGATCAGGCTAGAGGCCCACCTAGTCCAGCTTCTTGTATCTCACAGTGGCCCCATCAGATGCCTCAGGAAGCACACAAGACAACCAGATTCCTATATCTCTGCAACTACATGGTATTTTTAAAAAAGAGCAGAACATGGGATCCAGAAATCACAACAGGAGGTTATGTACCCACAAAAAACAGATATGCTTTATACAGACATCCTTTATACAGATGTGAGTGGCTACCACACTTGAGCAAAAGTACAGAGTTCTCACTATGGATGTATCCAGTGGTGTCATCTACTCTCTTGTAGACGGAACGCTGGGCGGGACTTAGAGTGATCGACAGCCCGTCCACTCACTTCCGCTTTCTTCCCGCTCACCGCGCGGCTTTCCCTGGCCTTAGAGGGGGCGCCTGCTCGCCCAGGCACTCAGCGCCCCCCCCCCACCCATCCCCCTCGGCGAGCAGGTGCCCCCTCCGAGGCCAGGAAAAGCCGTGCGGCGAGCGAGAAGAAAGCGGAAGTGAGTGGACGGGCTGTCGATCACTCTAAGTCCCGCCCAGCGTTCCGTCTACAAGAGAGTTGATGACACCACTGGATGTATCCTTATATTGCAAACTGACTGTGGTTTAATGCTATATATTTCTATTCCCAAATTACAAGTCCGGAAATTACAACTAGTACAGAACGTGGCTGCTCGTGTGGTTGCTGGGGCACATCGGTTTGACTCTGTTGAGCCGTTGCTTCGGCGACTACACTGGCTGCCGGTTCCTTTCTGGGCCTGATACAAAGTGCTCATGTTGACCTTTAAAGCCCTTTACGGCTCAGGTCCGGGGTATTTGAGGGATCGCCTCCTTCCATACAATCCTACCTGTGCTCTGAGGTCATCGGGGGGGCCCTTTTGACTGTGCCGCCACCAGGAGAGGTGAGAGGGATGGCGGCCAGGAATAGGGCCTTATCGGTGGTGGCTCCCCGACTTTGGAATACCCTCCCCTTAGAACTAAGAACTGCTCCCTCTTTGGCAATATTCTGGTGGGGGCTGAAGACCTTTTTATTCCAACAAGCTTTTAATTGTTGACAGCCTGGCTGGTTTTTATATTCTTTTTTAGGATCCACGGGGCTGGCTGTTTAAATTTTAAATTTTAATTATCTCAATTATTGTTTTTAACTATTGTTTTTAACTGTCAAATATTGTGTTTTTATTGTATTTTAAATGTTGTAAACCGCCTTGGGTGCCATGGGGCAGAAAGGCAGGGTATAAATTAAATTAAATTAAATTAAATTAAATTAAATTAAATTAAATTAAAT
>JAJKFI010000018.1:971710-1098176 GCA_029204185.1 Lerista edwardsae | reverse complement strand
ATTAAATTAAATTAAATTAAATTAAATTAAATTAAATTAAATTAAATAATAATAATAATAATAATAATAATAATAATAATAATAATAATAAATACTAGTATTTTTTGATACCACTCTTGTGTAGATTATTTCTGGCAATGCATTTCCTACAAGTTTTTGTCCAACACAATTAGTTTCCAAGCCTTGGATGCTTGAGGGCAAAGTGACGTACTGGGACCTAACCTTACAATACAGGTGATGTAGGGCAAACCCAATGCCAGAGGCACAAAGGCAAACAAGCGCACATTCTGAGTCCTGTAGAGGATCATTATGTTCCAATTTATGAATTTTGCTCAGTTCAAAGGATGGCCCCTTAAAGTCTGGATTTCCAGGAACAGTTGCACATTGTAACATGCACAATTTAATTCAATGTCTAGCAAGTGAACCATGTTGGAAGCAATTCACTATATCAGAGATCATATCAGAGATTAAAAATCCAGACTTCCTGGCAGGTGCATATGAAAATGGTAATGAGCTGATTTGTACTTACACGAGCCCAGAGGGATAGCATTGAAGACTTAACATCTTGGATCTTTCTAATCAGTGCTACCGTTTTTGTTTGTTAGTTTTAAATGAGGTATGAGCATAATGACTATATATACCAGGGAACTGTATTCCTGAGAGCGCAATCCTAACCTGAAGTTAGGCTGGCACAGTTAGGCCAGCAAAGTTTGGCCAACACAAGGGACACTGTAAAGTACGTTTGGACCACTCTCGGAATCAGAGAGGCCAATACACAGATGTGTGCCATCCTCCCTGACAGCGCAATCCTATCTCCCGCACAGCGCCAGCACAACGGGGTTGAGCCGGCACTGCACATTTAGCGTTGATGCAGAGGTGCCAATCAGCTACTGGCAGCGCCAGCCCTGTAGCATCCACACAGCACCTCTCTTGCATCGGCCGAAGCCGGCCTGCGCCAGGGAGGCGTGCTGACAGCGTCCCCCAGGGATTGGAGGAAGGGAAGGAGGCAGGGGCGGGACTTGGGTGGGATATGGGTGGGCTTCGGATTTGGCCATAAGGCCAAATCCTAGGCCCATTTGAGAGGCCGTGCAGCTGTGATTCAGGCCATGCGGTCTCCTCAGATCTGCGCCGGCTCTTTAGTGGGCGCTGATCCGAGGAGCGCATAGGGGAGGCTGGAGCCTTCCCTACGGTAAGGGAGCACATGCTCCCTTGCTGCGGGAGGCTCCGGTCTCCCCCAACCCAGCGTTGAATATGGCGCTGGCCGGCCGGCCTTGTCATTCCAGCGCTGGTTAGGATTGTGCTCTGACTCTGAGAGTGGTCCAAACATAGTTTACAGTGTACCTTATGCCAGTCAAACTTGCTAGCCTAACTGTGCCGGCCTAACTCCAGGTTAGGATTGTGCTCTGAGTGAGATGCACCCGTTGCCAGAAGGGAGCCTTCCTGGACAAGAGGTCTTAGTGTAATTTAGTGGATCTGGTCTGTAGCCAAGAATGGCTAAACGTGGTAGGCAAAAAGGGACAACGAGTCACGCAAGACAAAAACAAACTCTGGGCTGAACAGATGAGCCCTGTCCTACCACGAAAGCGCTGAAATTACTTGTTACACCACTAGATCACGGTTGGGAGCAGATCATGATGATCCTGAACACAATGAATCAATCACAGGAAGGAAAATCCATGATGCAAAGGATGAGGCCGAGTTACTAGCTGTTTTGCAGCCATGTGATCTTTTTTGTTCTGATGATGTTCCAGCTCTCCTACTGAACGTTGCAAACAAGGCCTTAGAAACGGTAGGCATTCAGGATTTACTTCTGAATGCAAGGAAGCTAAGACCAGAAGATTTAGAAGAGAAGCCAAGACTGATTGGAACAAAGAATAATTATACCCAGTTTCAGGACACAATGAAAAAAAACAATGTTTTGACTGCACTTCATGCTATCAAAAAGAAAACAATTGCAAAGAAGGAAGAGGTGCTGAGAGGAGACAAGAGTGTCCCACAAAGGCTTGTGATATTGTACAGTACACAGTTGGATGAGAGTGGGGTGGGATCATCCTCCAGCACTTAGGCCAGATCCTAACCCCTCTTCTTGGCTTGGTCAGCCAATCTCATGATGGATATGGGGCAGGTCTTAGGCACTTAGGCCAAATACTAACCCCTCTTCTTGGCCTGGTCAGTCAACCTCGTGATGGATATGGGGCAGGTCTTCAGCACTTAGGCCAGATCCTAACCCCTCTTCTTGGTCTGGTCAGCCAATCTCATGATGGATATGGGGCAGGTCTTCTGCACTTAGGCCAAATCCTAACCCCTCTTCTTGACCTGGTCAGCCAACCTCGTGATGGATATGGGGCAGGTCTTCAGCACTTAGGCCAGATCCTAACCCCTCTTCTTGGCCTGGTCAGCCAATCTCATGATGGATATGGGGCAGGTCTTCAGCACTTAGGCCAAATCCTTACCCCTGTTCCCAGCCCGTATGTAGCCGGAACCCCACACTAGATATGGGGCAGGCCGGCTGCCCTCCTTATTCCAGTGCAGGTTAGGATTGGGCTGTTAGGAGAGGCAGTATCATCCTTCTAGTTATAGCAACAAAACATTGTATTATGTCGGCAAGGACAAACCCACCAGTGCAGACAAGTGCAATAGTGCTGAAATTGTACATCAGAAGAAAATTTTCAAGTTGCTGTGCCTTTCTCCCCTACCATACACACCTATCATGCATATGCATGCATTTTAGAAGAATGACATAAGTCCACAAATAGGTAGACGTGTGGTAGGTACTGAGATTTGAATATATGTTAAAAATTTTGCAGAAAAAAGACAAGGCAAGTTAATTTTTTTAAAAACCCTGCTTTCTCTTGGAAATAAATGAAAAAGAACTGTAAAGCCTGAAACACAGTTGGTCATTTGTGAGAGAAGAAATCATTTTTTCCAGCACCTTTGGATACTTTTCTCCTGGGTTTGCCAACTCCAGAGCAGCCAACACCTAGTGTGGTGGTTATGGCGGACTGCTGGCTGCCTCTGCTGTGACTACAGAAAGCCTTTGTCTCTATGCAGACTGTTGATGCCTGCAAGGTGTGCCCAGGTCCCTCCTCCTTCCCCCATTGGTTGCTGTGTGGCAGTGGAAACTGGCAATGCAATTAAAGACCATCGCAGGCCAAATCTGGCCGATGTAGAAAAGGAATGATTTTCTGTGTGCCGCAATGTGCCACACAATGTTTGCTTGCTGTTTGGGGGAAAGTAACCCATATTGTGCAGCAGTTCACATTACGTCTGGATTGTAGCATGCTGTTGTAACTTTTTGGAGCACCCAGCAGAGAAACCTTGAAAACTAGAAGGCAACAGACGTTACGTGCAACTAATGGTGTAATCCTAACTGTGTGTGTCCCATGGATTGCAATGGGACTGACTCCTATGCTTCTGTGTTTTGAGTTGCAGCAATCTATATATATAAAGAAGAGCGTGCGTATGTGTGTATGTTATGCATAGGCTCCGCAACGCTTGGAGTGATCGGCACGAAACTCGGCACGCATACACCTTGCGGCCTGGCGACAAACACTGCGGGGGTTGGCCCCCCCAGCGCCCCCAGGGGTGGGGGTACGCGGGGGTCCCCGCGTGAAAACGGCCAAAATCAGCCAAAATCGGCATCAAATCCACAGTTTCTGGGGTCGCCGAGATGAGCGGCGACACTCCTGACGCCGTTGGAGTCTGGGTTCAGCCCTCCCTCGACATGGGGGGCAGGAAGGGGTGCGAAACAAAACATCCGCTATGCCCTGCTGGAACGCCTGGACCGATTGGCACCAAACTCGGCATGCGGAAGCCTAGCAGGCTGGCCACAAACACTGCGGGGGTCGGGCCCCCGTAGCACCCCCGGGGGTGGGGGTATGTGGGGGTCCCCATGTGAAAATGGTCGAAAATGGCCAAAATCGGTGTCAAATCCATAGTTTCTGGGGTCACTGGGATGAGTGGTGAAGCTCCCGATGCCGTTGGAGTCTGGGTTCGGCCCCCCTTGGCGTGGGGTGCAAGAAGGGGTGCGAAACAAAACGTCCGCCATGCCCCGCTGTGACGCCTGGACCGATTGGCGCCAAACTCGCCATGCGGAAGCCTGGCAGCCTGGGCACAAACACTGCAGGGGTCGGGGGCCCCAGCACCCCTGGGGGTGGGGGTACGCGGGGGGTCCCCGCATGAAGACGGCCGAAAACGGCCGAAATCGACGTCGAGTCCACAGTTTCCGGGGTCGCCGAGATGAGCGGCGACGCTCCCGACACCGTTGGAGGCCAGGTTCAGCCCCCCCTCGACATGGGGGGCAAGAAGGGGTGCGAAACAAAACATCTGCCAGGCCCTGCTGGAATGCCTGGACCGATTGGTACCAAATTCGGCATGCGGAAGCCTAGCAGGCTGGCCACAAACACTGCAGGGGTCGGGCCCCCATAGCACCCCTGGGGGTGGGGGTATGTGGGGGTCCCCATGTGAAAATGGTCAAAAATGGCCAAAATTGGTGTCAAATCCATAGTTTCCGGGGTTGCCGGGATGAGCGGCGATGCTCCCGATGCCGTTGGAGTCTGGGTTCGGCCCTCCCTTGGTGTGGGGTGCAAGAAGGGGTGCAAAACAAAACGTCCGCCATGCCCCGCTGGAACACCTGGACCGATCGACACAAAACTTGGCACGCATACACCTTGCGGCCTGACGACAAACACTGCAGGGGTCAGACCCCCCTAGCGCCCCTGGGGGTGGGGTACATGGGGGTCCCCACATGAAAGTGGTCGAAAATGGTCAAAATCGGCATCGAATCCACAGTTTCCGGGGTTGCTGGGATGAGCGGCGATGCTCCCGACACCATCGGAGTCTGGTTCGCCCCCCCTTGGCGTGGGGTGCGAGAAGGGGTGCGAGACACAACGTCCGCCATGCCCTGCTGGAACGCCTGGAGCGACGCGCACCAAACTCGGCATGCGTGTGCCTTGCGGCCTGGCGACAGACACTCCGGGGGTCAGGCCACCCTAGCACCCCTGGGGGTGGGTGTGCGTAGGGGCCTAAAATGAAGACGGCCGAAAATGGGTGAAATAGGCATCGAGTCCATAGTTTCCGGGATCGCCGAGGCGACCGGTGACACTCCCGACACGGCTGGAGTCCGGGTTCAGCCCCCGTCGGCGTGGGGGGGGGCGAGAAGGGGTGCAAAACTCATAAACTGTGGAAGATCATTTTGTTACCCGGGCAACACCGGGTAACAAAAAGCTAGTCAAGTTATAAAATCATTGTAGGCTGAAGAGTCTTTTTTCCAAATATGCCTAGGATAGCCCCCAAAGCATCAAGAGTCTTAAATAAACACATGCATTAGTCATGCCGTGGATCATACCACCATAATGTTTATTTTTTAAAAACCAGACTTATGCTCATTATGTTCATTATATGAGTCAGAAGAAAAACTGGCTGAATCTGACCCAAACAGGAGGGAGAAATTATGTATTTTTCACCCTAACTTCACATCCAAAGGCAGAGGAGCAGGAATAAATAGGCTGAGCAAATAGAAGCAGTTTGTAGTGTGTGTGCGTTCATATAGATGAACAGATATTGTTCCACCTGCCATCAAGTTACATACCATGTTGAATTTATATCTGACACTGTATTAACTTCCTACTTCATGTGGGAAGTGGAGATTGGGAGTGGTGGCTGAGTGGTCTCTCTGCTCTAGGTCCAGGAATGTAACTGGTACACCACACTGTGCACCAGTCATTGTGAAAGAGGCATGTGCACTATTTGTCCTTTCAAAATGGCTGGAAGCCAAGGGGGGAGATTAATTTCCAAGTTGTCACCTCCATGCATAAAACGGATAAGCACAGAATACATGCATGCCCTCTTTGAAACTGACAGCAGAACATGGCTAGGGTGAATTTGGGTATCTCTGAGTTTTGGGCGAAGCCGCTTTGTGGGGCTGCATCCAGCACCCTGCCCATTGCATGAACCAGGTTCCAAATCATTAAGCGATCCATTGTTTTACATGTTTAAATAACTAATCAGAGGTGTAAAAGAAAGTCATGGTATGTCAGTGCTGAGGACATCGCTGTGTTTTATGAGCACGTCTTCACTTGAAGAAGACAATGGTGGTGGATCCCAAGAGCTCTATGTGCAGCTGGCTCCCCTTACTTGCTGTGGGAGACAAAGAATTGTGCAGGCTCCATAGCTGCCAGAAAACACCAACTGCATCGCTATCTTCCTTTGTCACCTGACGGCCAATGTGCTCAACATCAGGTCCTCCATGATAAGCATTTTGGTCACACTATCTTTATAGCACCCCTATCACGAGCCTGGGAGATCAGCTAACTAATCAGCATAGCGATTAGAAGCAAGATGACCAACTGTCTGCAAAAACTTCCGCTGGTTGATGATTCAGTGCAAAGCAGTAGCAAGCCACCAGGCACAAGTTACCAGTGTTTAGTAGTCGTTAATTGGGTGTTACAAGTAGGATTAAATAAGTGTTCCAAATACCTTCTAAATGATTGTCGTGTGCCTACCAACACAAAAGAGAACAGGGTCCTCTTTGTGATAAACAATGACTTTGCTAGCTATTGTCATGGTTCAGAACTTTGTCTGCACTGTGATATACACACACAATGCTCCTGCACATATGGGATTCTTCATTGCCTTCCACGGGAACAGCCAATCCACATGCACAAAGGAATATGAGAGGGATGTTCTCTGCATGCATCAGAATCCCAGTGGCCAGAACTCCATAGGCAATGGCCAATGTGTGTAGCCATGTTCTGCACATTTTGGAGCTCAATCCTACCTTTGAGGTAGGCCAGCATAAAATTTTGGCTGCGGAGCTCCGAGAAGCCCCATCCAGGCCACTGCCTGTTACCACGGGGAAGGGGAATGTTTTCCCCTTTCCATGGATTGTGCTGCAGCCAATCCAACTCCACCTGGAAATGGGGCAGGTGTGTCAGCCTGCCTATTCCAGCCCGGGGTTAGAATTGCACCCTTAATTACATGAATTCTGGGAATGTAATGTATATGAAGTGGCTCTTAGAAGAGTTTTTATCTGTTTTTCTTCAGTGGAAAACAGTACATGTGGTCTCCAGGTTTGAAGATGAGTCACTCACGACTCCAGATGCATTAAACAAATAATCAATACATTCCCAGAGTGATTCATGGATGGTGGTTTTATGGGACTTCGCATAAGGCTCCACCTCTGAGTGGTGATAAGAATCAGAGAAGCTGTGTTCTTGCTTGTTTTCCCCCAGCACTCGAAATCTGCACACAATAAAAATCATACTGAGGCAAACAATAAATGCTTCAGTAAACTCTTCCATATGCATACAGCTTAATTATCTGGTATCCTCAAAGTGACACAGTCATAAAAAGAGAGAGACCGTCAGTAAGATAAGCAAGTAAACTTCCTTAAAACAGGCCAGCCAAAGCACAGGCTAATCTAGATTTGAGGGCAGTGTTGTCTGTTCTGACCCCTAATGCCTCTCAAGGCCAGTTACATTAAGAACATAGGTTGCTCTACTGTGCTTTGCTTTGTTTTCAAAAAACAGCATTAGAAGGCAGCATGATTGTTAGAGCTGTAGTGCAGGGAAAAGGTTAAACTTCCTTCTCTTATGCCATGATCCTGAACAGGGGCATAGCTAAAGAAGTGCAGGCAGGTGCAATTGCACCAGGCAACAAGCTTTAGGGGGGCAACAAGCTGAGCTTGACATTAGTAGCCAAAGTTGTGAAAAAATTGGTATGTATGAACACCATCCTGTTATATATCATTGGAAAGGTAATTTAGTGCAGAATGCAATAAAATGAATGGGAGTGTAATATCTTTACTCTGTCGATATGGCCAAAAACTAGAGAAAAAGAAAATACAACTGTGATGTCACTTCCTGTTGTGACATCACTGCCAGGGCAACATATTGCCCTCTGCACTGGGCTATACTTTCATCACTACACCTCTGATCCTGATCAGAACTTCCACTACAACAAAAGACAGGCAAATTGGCTTGCTGGGGGTTCCTGGTCCTGCTTTGGAGACCCTTTCAAATTGAGGTTGAACTTGGGACCTCCTGCATGTGATCTACCAGTGCTGTTTTCTGTGCTGTGTTTTGCTTTTCTTTTGAAATCTGGATGGTGCATGCATCCCCTCCGCTTCTGAGGCTATAATGCAATGGGGTGTTCTTCCCCAGAAAGCATTGCTTTAAAGCAGAGTTGTGATTTTTATAGGGACAAATAATACAGTCAGTGGCCTTTTATACTATGTTGAGAAATGGCTACCGATCTGCCACAACAATACAATTCCAGGAAAAGTATTTCCTATTCTGAGATCTAGGACAAACTAGGTACACAAGCCAGCTACGCCTAGCCTCTGTGGAAGAAACAGATCGTTGCAAAAACAAAAGCAAACTAATCTCTGGAAGGTCTCAACTGCTAATGGTGATGATGAACATCATCTTAAGATTGCATTCCTGAAAGTAACACGTACAAAAAAATTAGTTCATGTTGCCTTCAGAAACGAGCAGGATCTTCTGGAGACCCCTGGGTATACAAACATTCAGCCATGGCATTGACCAGAGACTCATTGTTCCTGACAATCTGCATCTACATTTGCTGTGTGGGGGAAACAGATGCCTTCTTCTGCAAAGAAGAAGAAGGATATGTTCCAGAAGATATGCAACATGCAATGTATGACCATACATAGCATTGTAGCAAATGAACTGGCTGACAAATATAATATATGCCTGCTTTAGTAACCCTCAGAACTAAATCAGTACTTTAGTCCAAGGTCTCCAGACCTTTCAGTACGAGGGCCACATCATGTATTTAACAGATTTTGGTGGACCAAAAAAACAAATAAAAAAAATCAGTTTTATAAATAAATAAATGAAATTTAAACGATTACGATTTACTTGGATCTTTTTTTGTGTGTGATCAGCGTGATGATTCGCAACAAATGTGACGTTTGCAAATAAATAATGCCGTGCTTAAACTAAGAAATGATACATAATGAGTAAAAATGGCAAACATGAGGGCCAGATGTGGAGACCCCTGCTTTAGTCCAAAGCAATTTTTGCCATGATTTCTGGGTGGAGAGGGAAGCATCATTGCTTAAGCCTTGGTGGCCATGGACCCATTCAGTCCAGAGGCCCAGGGCTGTGTCATGTTCAAAAGCCCAGCTCCCTCTGTTCACTTTAGTTTACAGCATGTCCAAATTGCTTCATTATTCCTTGAAACCATTTCTCCCAACGGAGCCGAACTCATTCCATCCAACGACCTTTGACTTTGAACGTGGTCTTGCAAGTCATTTTGAAAGAGACATCCATCCGTCACATTCATGGACAATGGATTTGGCGTGCGTAGCTGTGTTCTGGCACGCAAGCGTCAGTCATTCATTTTCCGCAGCACTTTGGGGATATGGGCTGGACTCCTGCACAGGAGAGAAGTGCTTTCAAGAAGGCGTGCCCAACTCACAGTCTTCACTTTACAGCTGGATGACCGATTTGTTTCCCAGCGCACCTGTTACAGTTATCCAATTATATGTGAACATTTAGTGGCAAAATGCATGGGAAGGAAAGTTGGGGGGGGGTGGAGAGATCGATTTAGGGCTCAAGAATGTGGGACAGAGAGATGGATTGGCTGCGTCATTGTCCCTACCCATTGTCCTTCTAGCCCTCATTAACAGCTGGCTGCCACCCCCTGCCTCCTGTCCCATTCACTCCCCTTTCATGTTGCCGTCTGGGTCATCTCAGCAGAGCAAAAGTGGCTGTGACCGAGACAAAAGTATGGGGCCACTGGAGAAGGGCAGAGCAGTGAACAAGAGCCCCATTGCTGCAAGTGGCAAGCAGGAGTGACCACGTCTTGCTCTGATGCTAGTCTTCGATGCAACAATTTAGCGGAAAAGCAGGACGTTGACTATGGCTTCTTTTGTCTCTTGAAAGCACAGAGATTTTCAGAGGGACAAAACAAAGTCTTCCGGCACTACCTCTTGTTGTTCCTCGCGGGCTGAGTTCAAATCCATTTTTCTGTCCCTTCCACCCGCTTGCCAGGTTGAAATGCGATGGTGTGTTATTTCAGCCCCCGGTTTCCTTGTCTCAGGGTGTAGACCGAAGCTAAGTAGTCTGCCAGGATTCTGTCTCCTTTATCTGTGCCTAGCCAAGCGTGGCCTTTCCTTTCACTCCTCACATTTACTTTTGTACTTTGGCCTTCTCCCTGCTCGCAGATTGACACTTCCCTGGGCGTCCCCAAGCATATCAATGTGGTGCCATCAGTAAAAGCCAGCTGCGTGGGTCGAGAGGCTTTGCGGAGTATTGTGGGTCTTGCTCCTTTCCTGGCCAACAGGTGGTCTGCCCTGACAGTCCACAGCTGCCCACCCCTTCCTGATCATTGTCCACTCCAGCGGGAGACAGAAAGCCCTGACTCTGCAAATACACTCACAGCATCCTAAGAGGCTCCATAGGATGTACTGCGTAGTGTCTCTTTGTACCACGCAAGCACCACACCCCTTTCAAATGTGCAAGTGAATTGAAAGGGGGAGAGACTGTGGTTAAGGACCTTGAGCGATCATCTGTATTGCCTCCCTTACAAAGACACTAGGCTATTCTTTGTGTCCTGTCCACACCATACAATTCAACAGCAGTCAAGAGAAGTCACACCTTTCTAACCTGGGTTTGTAAGTCAACACTGCATTCAAAACCACATGGTAGTGGCCAACTCCCCACCCATCTTTGATGTCTCCAACCTGATATACTGGATGTATCCTTTTTGAACTGGAAGCAGCTTTGAGATATGAAAGGCAAACAGTAACAGTCCAGCCTGCAATCTGCATTCAGCCATTCCTTTTGTGCCAGGTATTAGAACAGTAAAAAGTAAGTTCTTTTGGTCCTCTTCTGGGTTATGTTAGCGATTCAGCCACTGAATCCACTGAAACACTGGAGACTGCTAGAGCTTCCTTTTCTAATAGAAGAAGCAAAGTACCAGATGGGCTTTCACATATGTGAACCTTTTTTAATAGTATAGTAGGGCCTAATTGAGGGACCTGAGGGGTTAAACTGCTGAACTGAGCTTGTTGACCAGAAGGTTGGCAGTTTGAGACCACGCAACTGAGTGAGCTCCTGTTACTTGTCCCAGCTTCTGCCAAAGCACCCAAAAATGCGAGTAGATAAATAGGGACCACTTCAGTGGGAAGGTAATGGTGTTCGGTGCGTTGCCGCGTATAGTCATGCTGGCCACATGACCATGGAAGCTTGTCCTTGGACAAACGCCAGCTCTTTGGCTTAGAAACGGAGATGATCACTGCCCCCTACAGTCGGTCACGACTAGACCATTTGGTCGTAGGGAAACCTTTACTGTTTTTTAAGGGCCTAATTATCTGCAGATTTGTTTCACTGCGGGTTTCAAGTCCCTGGATTGGGCCCTGCTCCAACCCTGCTCCAACCCTCTGAAGCACAGCTCTGGTTAGTTCGATGGGTGGGGTGTGGGCAAAATCCGCAGGTTTGATTACCCACTGATTTTTTTTTTAAATCCATGGGGGTTCTGGGAATGGAATCCCCATGGACAAAAAGGCCCTGCTATAGTCACTCAGAGCACTGCTGTTAAATTCTGTCCAGATGAACAAGCAGCTCCGTGGTATAATTCACAGAGTGCAATCCTAACCTGGAGTTAGGCCAGCACAAGGAACTTGTGCCTAACTCTAGGTTATGATTATGCCCACAGGGGACTATGTGATTTAGAGCACAAGCCTACGCATGTCCACTCAGAAGTAAGACCTACTGCATTCAATGGGGCTTACTTCCAGGAAAGTGTTCATAGGATTGTAGCCTTAGAGACATGAAGAACTCTAATAGGTAACCAATTGTGATCATAGCTGCAAATAGAAAAAAACCACTGTGGGTCTACAAAGAGAGAAAGACAGCTAATTTTCCCTTTCAATCTGTGCTTGCATAGAAATCATATTGACTCTGCAGATGTATGAATTCCAGTATCAAAATGATATTGGCCTTGTTTAACTTGCACTTCCTTCTGCTTCTCTCTGTGAGCCTCCTTCTAGATTCCTACAGTTTCTACCAGTTGGGTTCTGATCTGGATGGGCAGTGCATCAATGAACGTTAAGGTCTTCCTAATGAAAGTTGGCGTTCACCATTGCTCTTTTTCTCTTTTGTTTGGAACAACCAGGTTGTTGTTATACCGCCCTTCCTCCAAGGAGCTCAGAATGGTGTGCATCGTTCCTTCCCTCCTTCTGTCCTCACAACAACCCTGCAAGGTAGGTGAGGCAGAAAAATAGTGATTGGCCAGTGGTCACCTCGGAAGCTTCACGGCTGAGCAGGGATTTGAACCTGCATCTTCCGAGGTCTAAGTCCAACTCTTGATTGCTGTCGGAAGCAATGCATTGTGGGAGTTACTCCCACTGTACTGGGCTCCCCTTATCAGGAATAAGAAGCCCAATTTATTCATTGCAACTTTCTTTTAAAGGTTAATCAACTCAAAGTCAAGGGAAAACTGTCTTCTATTCTGTGTATAATTATTCAGACATGATACAAGTTGTCTGAGGCTTGCAAAGGACATTTGAAAGAAAAGAGAGTAATGCAGTACATGTATAGACAATGCTGTTTGATTTCTTTTCGCTCTCAGTATTCTGTACTCATTCTACATTTATTAGGGTAGTAATAAAGAATAGTGGCATTTTAAAGGGCTAAAGTTTGAGGACAGCTCCCCCTTCTGTTAATAGAAGAAATGACAACTGTTCATAAACAAGATAAATTTGATAGGCTGCGAATGGTTGAAGAAATCAACAGCTCATGAAGACAATTCTACCAATAGCCACTATCCATGAGCTAAATGAACTTCTGGGTTACAGTGGCAATTGCTGAGACTAAACCATAGAGCATGACCATGAGGTTGGTAGCTTGCAGAGATGTCCGGGTAGTCACTGTTGAAACAATAAAGTAGCAGACCAAATGGACTGTGGCATCCATCGAAGAGCTTTGTATGTTCATCTGCAAGACTCTCAGAGGGTTTTATAAATGATGTATAAAATGAAATTATTTTTACATCCTATCCAATCCACAGGTACCCCTTTTGTTCAGCCATTTTTTTTAAATAAACATTTTTGCTGAAGGGGAAACCAATAGGCTGAATGTTCACTAAGGGTGTCTTTTTAGGGAACAGATGCACTTATTTAAGGCATTCTGTCCACTTCCTGCAAATATGATGCCCTGGCTGTAATTGACTTAACAGGAGTTCCCTCCTGGTGGTTGGGATTCATAGTGGGGCCAGCAAGATTCATGCTGGCTGCACAGGCAAAGCTGTGAGCATGGCATATTAGCCTCCCATGTCAGGCATATGACAGTTTCCCATGTCATAATTTTTCTTGAGATTTCCTTTTGCTACAATAGTTTATCACTAAATAAAACTTGCTCCAAGAATGGCAATTGTGCGTAGTCTGATGTTTAAAGAAAAGTATCTTTAAAGGAAAACATTTTAGGGGTGTGTGTGTGTGTGTGTGTGTGTGTGAGAGAGAGAGAGAGAGAGAGAGAGAGAGAGAGAGAGAACACCTTGAAGCACACAATTTCCATTAAGCAGACTTGATTTTCTGATATTAATCTTGGAAATGATTGAGCAAATCCTGAATTTGCTCAATGAGAGAGACAATGAGATACAAAGAAACCAGTTGAATCTTGATCCAAGTCTTTCAGATCTTGCATTTAATTGCTGCAGCAGTGCAGTAATTGCGCACCAGCAGCTGATTAGTCAAAAATTTGAATATATATAGGGAAATTTGTCTAGGACTGAGTGTCAGAAAAGTAGCCAAGTCATGCACAGCACCCTATTTTAGGACAGGGTGCAGTGGCAATAGGTCTGGCATCTGAGGTCAGCCCAGTGGGCCACTGGCCAAATGTTCCTATATCCCACCAGGGCACCATCATGAACTCACCATGGGCTTGAGCCAAGCTGCTCTTCTCTAAGTCTCACCTGCCATTGAGCCTATGATAAGAAAATCAGAAAATGTATGTGAGGAGCTCCAAACTCACAGCTTGGTAGCTCCTGTTGGCCTAGCACCAGGGTGGTCTGCTGCTGATGCTTGCCCTGGCCCCTCACTCAGAGAGGTTTGGGTCTATGTAGACATTGGGTGGGTCCCAATTTGATGGGTGGGTCCCATTTAATTTGGTGGTGCAGTAGGCATTCATTTCAATGGCTATCAATAGCTGCAGCAAGAGAAGAAGCTATGCTAGAACAGCATACAACAGCTACTTTTCTCACTGCTGTGGCTGATTACACCACCAAGGTATGGGGAGGAGGACCTGCCAGTAGACTGCTGCCAAGGCTCTGCTCCAACCTGGAACTGGCCCTGATAGAAATGCTAGGCATTTAATAGCGTGCGTGCGTGTGTGTGTGTGTACACAAAGACATACGTTATGAAAGTCTGAACCAGTTCTGACCTCCTCTTTGCTGCTGTCAATCATTGTGGAAGTTTTATTGGATTTTAACTCTAAAGTTCTAGCTGTAACCTTGAAGGCTAACATTGGACGTATCGGCACAATTGCTTAATATGCAACAATTCTGAATCAATTGGCTGCCTTCTTGCCGATCAAGACTAAAATGATGTCAAAACAGATGCTCAGGGTTGGTTTTCTTTTCTTTGACTGCCCCTTCAAGAATGGCTGGAAAGCCACCCATCATATTTGAATGTGAACATCATATTGTTCAAATTGTGTAACTCTTGAAATGACTCAACTTATCAAAGTCAGCTAATCTTATGTAGGAAGCTAGCCCTGTCTTGCTTCGAAATGTCTGAAGCCCCCCAGAGGACAATGATGCTTGAATGCTTGTCTTTGACATTTCTGGGAGGGAGGGGGTGTGGAGGGCAGACTTGTAAATATTCATGCACATCCACAAAGAGAAGCTTGTCCAGATGCTGAGGCACAAGGAGCAAAGGCTTTTGAAAAGCAGATTTGCCCAGGGAACAAAACCTCCTATGCCCTTGTTAGAACACCCCGGGACCATTTCTCTCTCGCTTGAAAAAATCATTTCTTCAACAGATGGAGTCTCCATTATGCAGCTCCAGAGAAATAACCTCCAACAGAACCCCGCAGCTAATGAGACAGTGACAGCTATAAGCCACATGCATATTTCAGGGATCATATCAATACTCACTAATATGAGTAATACCATGACCATGATCTGGCCAAACTGAAACACTCTGAAGTGCTATTGATTACTTAACTCTCCCTGATAGAAATAAACAGAATTTAAAAATTCTTTGGCTGGATCGTTCCCTGAATTGTTTGTTGAGAAGGGATTTCTGTGTTCCCACTGAAATGCTCTGACATATTTTGCCCCTCTGTCATTTTGAGTTTGGTAATTTAACTCAGCGGCAGAGGCGCTGCTGCTATCCCATTCCCCTTTCCAGCCTTGAGCTACCTTCCTGGGTCCACTCAGTTTTCCTGGTGGCTATATAGTTGGTGTGGGTCTACCCAACATGGTAGTGAGGGCTTACTGCAGAGCAAGGAAACAAATGTTCCCTTACCTCGAGGAGGCGTTTGCGGCCAAACCCTCTCCCGCTGTGCGTGATGCTTCATGTGCTCTGTTGGCACGGCTGCAACACTGTGTGGGGAGTAAGCTAGAATTGGGGCTATTGGCTCTGGAGTGAATACGGTACTAGCCATAAGATGAAGGAAGAGTCACGAATGGAGCCACCATGGAATGGTAAAAAAATGAATGGCCATCAAAATGGCCATGACGATGGCTGCATACACAGGTGAAATCTTGCCTAGTCCATTGGGAAAGTTGCCCTAGATGAATATGTTCCCATGTGCAGTTTTGTGCACTTGATGGGAGCTAAATAAAGGCTCACACTTTAAAAGGCATATTTTAGAAGATGAAAACAATGGGAAAAACCAGAACTTTGCATCTGAAGCTTTTTCTTTCTTTCTTTTATTGGAATACAGTCCAAAGCTGTGGTCACCATGCAGGTACAGCATAAGGGGGATGATCTTGCTGAAAGGTTCTGACTAGTCAGATTTCAAGAGATCATAGACTACAACATTTGACATGACTGGCCCTTGGTTCTGAAAGACCAAAACATAAATAGCAGATAGACAAAAACAACTTTTCACCTACTGTATGGTACATGACCATGTTCCTCCTTCTTTCCATAGGTGCTTAGTAAACTGTGCACATGTTTGACCCTGAAATCAGAATATTTCTTTGGGAGCTGGGAGAGACCATTGCCGCAATTAGAAATAAGTAAACTCTGGTGAATGCATTTACATTCAACTGATTATCTTTTTTCTTTTTTGTCTCATCCTTCTAGAAAACAAGAGAATGAATAGGGTCAAATAGCAGCACAGAGATTTTGCTTCACATTTTGCATTGGAACTTTGAAGATCTTGGGGTTCACCAACCTGATTAAGCTCAGGTTTTCTCTGGAACAGCCCAGCCTCAAATTGCCCTGTGTCATAAATTAAGTGCTAGGATTGTGGTGTGCTAACTGATCACAAAACATGATGTTACTCTGGTGTTGTACCTCTATCAGTGCACATGTTAAAAACTGAGGGCACCACTCACTATTCATGATCTACACAAAGACTACACAGGTGATATGACATCCAATGAAGCCTCTTGAAAGCACGTTTTGAAATGGCCAGTCCTGAAAGGAAATGCCTTTTCTGCTGAAGTTGTGTTTTGCAACCTGTCCTTCGATTTTACTTGCATGGGAAGTTACAAGTAGATTTGAGTTATAATTTACAGTCCAGTGTCATCTTCTGGTCCTGCAGAAGAGCCTTGTTCTGCACTGGACGCAAAAACAACTGTTCATTGAGTAGAAGATCATCCTCAAAAACACAGAAAAGAAGATCTTAAAAAAACTCATAGAGTTTATTGCTTTCAATTTATAAAATTAAGCCTGCTCCAGACAGGTAATACTGGTAAGTACATTTGTAATCCCTGTTTGCTTGCTTGTTTTAATACGATGGAAAGTGTACTGACACACAATGCCTTCTCAATCTGTAATGACAGGTTCCTTCCTTCTAAAACTCCACAACCAAGATCCGATGTGATGCCCACAAGAACACTGAAGCACTCCTCATTTAACTCTGCCGAGCCCAGCGCACGGTAAGTTGCCACAACATCCTTCATCATATTGCCTGTTGACAAAAGGAATAATTACTATTTATCACTGGATGTGTGTTTATTTATTTCCAATAAATTCCTGCAAGATAGATATGTCAACATTCAAAAGCAACATTTGCCCCCATTCCGAGCACCCCTCAGCATACTAACAGCACTGTATGCACATGGTTTGATAACACAGGTAGATGATCCCTTATATCCAGACATAGAAAATCCAGACTATTCTGAAATCGAGACACCTTGGTCCAAGATTTTTTAAACTTTCTGTAGAAAGAAGGCCTGTGCTCATTCCCATATACAGGTAGTAAGTTCTATTCTCTGCCCTGTGGCCATTGTTGAAAAATGTCAGAGGCAAGCAGACACCCAAATGGGTCACAGTGGAAAGAGCAAGGGGACGCATTTCTCATTATATTTATGCAATTATTCCAAAATCCAGAAAAATCTGAACTCCGGAGACCTTCATGTCCCAAGCCGTTCAGATAAGGGATAATCAACCTGTACAGTACTTGTTTCTCATGTTCAATGGATATATTTGCTAGTTTGCTTTGATAGAAACTACTCCTGCTATTTAACTACAATTTTTTTTTAATAATGGTGATAACTGATAGCATCTTCCACATTTTTTGTCAGTCACACTTCTACGGGTTAGTGTAAACGATTGCTAAAAGGTAGTGGCATTCATACTTTCTCACTTAAGGCCAGTGCATTATTGTAAAGGCCATTCAGCCACAAAATGGATAATTGTCAATGACGCTTGAAATGTTCTCAATGTCTTTTGCTGATCATGTTTTTAGGTGCTGCTATTGCCTTACTTGAATCCACCCCCAAATTGCATTAACTCATAATAAGACTATTATAAATGGATTTTAAATAGAATGAATGCAAAACAAAAGCACCTTTAACACCAAAAGAAAGCACTCAACAAGTTTGGCTTAAAGATTAAGTGGTGGGGAGCTGACTGATGGGGAATTTATGAATGATAAAAATATAGGCAGTCACTGGGACACTGATCTTAATCCTCTAGTTACTGAAGAAGTGGTTCATCTACACTGTGGGGCGGGTATCCTGATGTCTTGATGCAACACATTCAAGTCTAGCAAGCTACCATGCACATCTCCCATTGGTCCACTGGAAACTCACATGGCAAGCCAGTGGGGATCAAGACAGATGGAACAAGATGAACATCATTTGACCTTGGCCACCAGCCTCATGTGCCCATAGAAAAGATGAACAAAGACCAGATGGGCTCCTGGGGAATCCCAGATGTGAGCTAGTAATCAATAAGAAGTCCCTATTTTCTTGGTTTCTGTTGACAGGGAAAAGTGGAACTACTCATTCATCCTAGGAATTCTGAAGGATCAACATTATTCAAATTGGAGAAACAGAGCAGGACCCAGGAAAGGTCCAAAAGCCAGTGGTTTTCCATATATATAAAATACAGTACATTTGTTCTCCTCCATCCCCCCACTTTGTTGGCCTGATCTCATGTATATCACTCTAACCACCCAATCCTATCACCGTTGCCAGAACCAGTGTTCCAGTGGCGGAACCATGCTATATCATTGCTGTGAACAGCCTTCCCAAAGCGCGTGCCCCATGTTTCTAGAATTTCACCGGAGAGGCTGGAGCAACCTTGTACACAATGGTGGGAAATGATGACTGTAGGTTGGTTAGGGGCGGGGGAGGGCAGAACAGGGGCAGGGCTGGGGTGTGTGATGGAGGTAAGGGGGGGCAACCTGTGCAGGTGCTGGATTCTGTCCCCTGCAATAGCAGCCAGCACGCCTACTTTCCCTCTTCAGACTGGTGCCAGCTAAAGGGCAGGTCTGAAGAGACCCATAGGCAAGCAGAAGGCTTCTGGGGACCTCTTCCTCCTGATCTGCTCCCCCACCCCAACATAGCATGCAGAATAGCCCATTTTGGAACAGCTGCGTGCTATGGATAAGGATAATATTGAAAGGTTAATAAAAGTGTAAAATTGGGCTGTAAATTCCGAGAGGAAGACTGGAACAACAATGTAATAAGCTGCACAAGAGACTAAAGGGGAAAGGTGCATGGATTGTATGCATGAACAGATCGGAGCACGTCCCAAGGTGCACAAACGCACATACACTTGTTGCCACGCCACCCTCCAAAATGTATTAAGTTAAGGACATAGTCAGATGTGGAGTTTGCTTAGTGCATGAGGGCTGCACAGTACACAAGCTGTAAGCCCCCCCCCCATTTATATTAACTATCTATCTATGATTCAGAAAGCCAGACTGCAACTTCAGCCAAGCCCTCGGAACCAAGTGGGTTGCAAATCCAAGTTTACGTAAGAACCCAGCACCAGGTTTGTCATAAGACCAATATTTAACTGCGATTCAGAGCCCAATCTATGTATGTCTACTCAGAAGTAAGTCCTATTATAGTCAATGGGCCTCACTCCCAGGTAAGTGTGGATAAGGTTGCAGCCTCAGAAGGTATTTATATTCAGTCTTACAGTCTGATGAACATTGCAGCGCAGAGCAAAACCACCAAATGGGTGTTTCAGACATTCTGTACAACTGGGCCGCTGAATAAAGCCATTAGAGAGTTTCAACTATCTGAAATATAAGAATATGTTTAGGCAAGTACGACTCTGCCAACTCTTCAAAGAAAATTCAGATCCACGAAAAGCCCATGTGCTTAAAATACATTAAGTACATAAAAATGTACACTGCGCAGTACATAAAAATGTTTGGGTAGATTTCTGTTCTGAAAAATTGCTCCATAATGACAGCTTACAATCTCACTTGACTCAGTAAACCCAGCCCTAGAGTGCTTATGTCAGCCTCTTCATTTCTGATATTTTTCCGTATCTAATGTATGCTACTGCTATTTTGATAGCCTAACATCATACCCTGGCACTTCTTCTTTATCTCATAAGCTGCAATGTTATAAAGGCACTATGCCCCTCCCCTTATGACATCACTGCTGGAAAAATGACCCAGGCCAATCGGTCAGCTGTCCTTTCTTTAGTTCAAGGTAAATTATGCAAACTGTAATCCCAGCAGATTAAGGGCACAATCCTAACCAATTTTCCAGCACTGACATAGCTGTGCCAACGGGGTGCGCTGCATCCTGCAATTGAGTAATAGTCATGGAGGTCTCCTCAAGGTAAGGGAATGCTTGTTCCCTTATCCCGGAACTGGAAAGTTGGTTAGGACTGTGCCCTAAGAGATGGGCACCTTATTTTTGTTTTTCATCTGCTCAGACTTGTATGGCCTATGAAAAATTGGTAGGTCTGCAAAATCAACTTGGTCCCCAAATGTGCAGAATGTTTTTTCCTCCCTGCCTTATCTGCACCCACAATTAGTTAAGTTCTTATTAATATGCAGGTCTTGTTAACAAGTTTTCTCACGCTCATTCGATCACTGCAAGTGGATGAAGAGTCCTGTCCTTCCCACCTGTTTCATTTAGTGACCAGCTAGTGTATTAGAAACCTCACATGAAGTTTCTGCTCATACACCACATCTGTGGTGTTTGCCGCTGGGAAAACTACTGACACACAGTCACCAACTCTTTTGGTGGCTTTTCTAAACACTATGGACAGGAGTGAGAAATGGACTGTGGGCAGTGGCGTAGCTACTTGGTGCCGCGGTGGGGGTGTCACCACTGAACCCCAAATTTTAAAAATTGTGAATTTACAGAATACTACCATCATGCTGTATACCATTGAATGTGGAATCTCACTTGGAATTAATTGGAAAAAACCAGAGTGTAATATCTCTATTCTAGGAAAGGTTATGGACAAAACATTAAAAACAAAAAAAAAACTTCTTTTGTAAAAATCACGGTTTTTTAAATTTTGGTTTTAAGGAATAATACTGTCATGCTGTATACCATTGGATGCAGAATTTCACCTGGAATTCAATAAAAAAAACAACCCGGAGTGTAATATCTTTATTCTAGCAAATGTTATGGCCAAAAAACACACAAACCAAACCAAAATAAAAGTGCCTTATGCCGGCGTGTCAAACATACTGCCTGTGGACCTCCATGATGAGTTCATGAATTTTTGGGCAGAGTGGGACCTAGTATTGGGTCGTGAGCCAATTGCAGGTGGGTTGCAAAGCATATAGGGCAGGAATATCAAAAATATGGGAAGATGGGCTGCTGGAAAGCGGGAGGACTGTGTGGTTGTTTTGCTTGTGTCAAGGTTGTAAATAGGCTTTTTCTGATTCACTTTGCTGTTGAAAAAGGCTAAAAATAACCAATTTTATTGCTGCATTCTCAGGATAGCAGTAGGCTCTGGTGTCACAACGGTACCTCCAGCCATGACATCAATGCTGGTGGGTTCAGGACAGATAGTCATTATAAAAAGTGGGTCCTGGTGCTAAAACGTTTGAGAACGTTAATTGCCTTAGCAATCTCTTAGCATATGGTTGCTGTGCCAGTACAGGACTGGACTGTGCCCTATGTATTAGTCATAGTTGAAACATTGTACTAAGAATAAGAAGTCAGCCTCTCTTCATTCTGAGATCATTCAGTGGTTGCAGCAGTAGGAAGCAGGAGTGCCCTCAACTGTTTGCTCTGCAGATGTGTCTGATTATTCTGCTGTGCATAGAAATAATATGGTGAAGTTACTGATCTTCCATTATCTCTGAACATGGTCCCAACGATCCATCACTAGATAGAACTATCTATGACTACTGATAAGGTGAACTACTGGAGTGACATGACAAGGCAACTCTTGGGCAAGTGTCCAACTGCAAGGTACATCAAGGAGGCCCTCACTCTCCCTTTTAATGTCAGCTTGGGATCATATCTCTAACTCATCCTGGAACTTTAGAGCTTTCTGGAAGATAGTCACGGGCAATCCAATCTTGAGCTGATCGGCCGTCACAGGTGCACCAGTAGTCAAATGGCTACCACTGCATCCCACGGCAGCCAGGCAGTTGCTGGAGACACCTCCGAGGCAGCCCGGCAGCCCCAGGGTAAGCCTGGAGACTTGCCAATGGGTCTCCTCACATCTGTGCCAACTATGAGGCCTGACACAGAGGACAGGATCCGGTGGCAAAGGTCGTTGCTGGACCCACCCGGACAGCATGCAACACCAGGGACTGGCGAACTTATCACACACCAGCCCCACATTGCTGCTTCCTGGAGCTTAGTGTAGATGCTGGGCCAGCACAGGTGATAAAGCCTTACCACTCACACTGAATGTGCCTACAGCACATATGCGACACCAGTGCCTGTGGTACGTTTGTACCACAGATGCTGTAGGGCTCAGGATTGTGCCCTAAATCAGCAGTAGTGGTTGCTAGAATCTATAAGGAAGGTGCAAAAGAGCACTGGCTTATAGATATGAGGTGCCACAGAGAAATACTGGGTCTCAACCCACAGTTTGGGAACCACTGTGCTAAGAGATTGCATATAGAGTCAATAGCTTGTATAGGGTCAATAGGGCACTGTTCCTCCCACCTTCTTTACCACCTCAGCATGTTTGAATACAAGTTATCCAGGTTCCAATCTTGGGAGATTTGCACCAAAACAACAGGGGATGGCTAGGTGGGAAGAAGTAAGACATGCCTACATCTCTTGATCTGAGCTCAGGTACTCCCATGTGATATGAAATTGCTACCTTTGCTGCTTCTGTCATAAAATTATCCTCGAGGCCATGCATTTGAAGTATCACCCATACATTCTTCATGTACCAGTCACAGGGAACCAAGTAAGACTTACCCAAAAGCAACAGTGCTCCAAGGATTGGCCTCTGAGTTACTAATCTTGCCTGTGATGTCAGTGAGACCTCATTATCACTGTTGTGCCAGTATAGCACTAATATAACAGCACAGGATTATTCTGACTCGGTTACCTGCAAATTTGGGAACACAGAAAACTGCCTTATACTAACTGGCCATTGAATCCAATTTACTCGGATTGCCAGCAACTCTCCAAGGTCTCAGGTAGGAGTCTGTCCCTGTCCTATCTGATATTTTTTACCTGGAGATGCTGAGGAATGAATCTGGGACCTACTCCATACAAAGCATACTTTCCAACTTTTGTGAAGCAGAATCATTGAAGGATATGTCACAGTAAATAAAAAAGAACCGCTCTCCAGTTCAGAATAATTAATAGAATAATTAATATGCTCAGATAGGCTTAAGATCTTACTGTATATCCATATTTACCTTAATTGCTTATTTCTTACACTGACTGAACACTAGTGCAGACTGGCAGCTTTGGACAGGATTTCCTTTGAGATTATTAGGAGTGCACAGATCTTTCCAAGGATGCCCTAGTGTATCTTTCTCTTTATATTTGCACAGTTATAAAATAATCTTGCAGTAAGGAAGAACAAGCTGCTTTTGGCCAAGTCCTATCCTACTTTCCAGCATGGGTGCAGCTGTGCCAACGGGGCAAGCGCAACATCCTGTGGTAGGGGGGCACTTAGAGAGGGAATGTTTGTTCCCTTTCCTTTGTGCTTCATTGCAGCTGCACAGGCACTGGCAAGTTGGTTAGGATCAGGTCCAGTGAGTGCTGGACAGCGCAATCCTAGAGGGAGTGGAGCGCCGACACAATGTCGTTGCGTTGGCGCTCCGCCATTAGCGCTGACGCGGGAGCGCCTAGCAGCACCCCCGCGTCGGTGCTAAAGTAATAGGACCACCACTGCTGTCGGCTGAAGCCGGCCGGCAGGAGGGATTCTCTATCCTGTATCGGGACGGGGATTGGTGGGATGGGGGAGGCGGGACTTGGGCGGGTTTGGGAGGTGGCTGTATGGCCACATCCTAAGCCCATTAGCGAGGCTGCGCAGCCCCAATTCAGGCCATGTGGTCTCCTTGGATCTGCGCCCGCTCTTTAGCAGGCGCAGATCCAAGGCGCACATATGTATACACATAGCGTATACAGCGCACGCTCCCTTGCCGCAGGGAGGCTCCAGCCTCTCCTAAACAGCACTGGATATGGCGCTGGCTCGTCGACCTCACCGGTCCGGCACTATTTAGGATTGCACCCTTAATGGAGATAGCTCTGTCAAGTTATCCCTAGTTGAATTCATTCTGTAGAAACACTTTATAAGATTGAATTCTTGTCTAAACATTTTATATTTCACATTTTTATACTGTCCTTCCTCCAAGGATTTCAGGGCGGTGTAAATGGTTCTTTCCTTCTTTTTGTTCTCACAACAACCTGTGCGGTGGGTGAGGCTGAGAGGTAGTGACTGGCCCAAGGTCCCTGCTCAGCCAAGGAAGCTACACCGCTGCGAAGGCATTTGAACCTAGATGCTCTAGGTCTAAGTCCAACTCCCAAACCATTACACCATGAACTATGATAGAGAAGATTTGAGGTATGGTATGAAATATGGTATCAGCCATCCTCAAATCAAGATTAAAATCCACGCTATTCTGTATTTGGCTTTAACTGTTGGCACAATCCTACCCACCTACTGCGCCAGTTGAATGTGCATTCCACCAGCACACACTGTTTGAAATGTGACGCAATACTTGTGCTGACAATGCATGTTCCAGGCACGTAGGTGGGAAGGCCTGTATTGTCCCGCTGGCACCAGTTCAGGGAGTAGTGTGCACTGGAGCAGTTAAGGTCCTACTGGGCAGTGCAGGGGTGAGGGGGTGGAACAGGGGGAGGAGAGGGTGGTGACAGGGAGTGCAGATAGGGCCTGGAAAGGCGACAGAATCGGCAGTGCTGGCATGCAATGTGTCCTAGCCCTCTTCCAGGTCTAATCTGTTGACACAGGGCAATGCAGACTTGTACCAGGGAAACTGCTGGCACAGGACAGAGTGATCTCAGCAGTCAAGCAAAGAAAGCCTCTTTCTTTAATTTTAGATCACTTGATAAGAATAATAATCATAAACATGTAATTAATGCACATTATATAAACAGTAAACATGAAAATGTGAAATATAAGATTTTTATATGGGAATTGTATGGGTTTCTCTGGGAATGGAATTCTGCAACTATGGGGCCACCACCAAAAAGACCTGTCTCTAGTGTCCGCCAAGCAGATCAATGTCAATGACAGAACAGACAGCAGGGTTTTGGTGCACATCTCAGGGGCTAGCTGATATGGAAGAACATGGTCCAGGTCACTTACTGATGGTAAGGCCTTACTGTCCCACCACTTGAACCCAGCACCCGAAGGAGGTCAAGCCGAGCAGGGGGTGGTACCAACTGTGGCCTCTACCGTCAGATCCTAACCTCCATGTTGGGCTGCATGGTCCGACACAGAGGCCCTCAAGTCTGCGCTGGCAAATTAGCCAGTGCAGACTTGAGGAGACCCATAGGGAGCCCTGCACTCTTACCTGGGGGGAGGGGACAATTGTCCCCTTCTCCTGAGGTGCCTCCAGCTGCCTGGGCTTTTAAAAAAGCCGGAATCAATACTTTGAACTGGATTTGGAATTCTTTTAATGTGGAATTCATTTTTAAAATAGTTTGTGTGTTATGTAGCTGTTTTGAAATATAGTGTCATCAATCATTATTAGAAGCTGGCTTTATTTAAGACCTGTGATTTTGTAGCTTCATGGCAGTGCAGTACGCCTTCACCTTGTGTTCTACTGTACAAAATCATTTTGAGGATTTTTTAAACCTACAAGTGGCATGGAAATATAGGCATGTTGAAAGCACTGAAATTCAGAATTCTTAGGAAACATTTCATTCAAAGTTTCTGAATTTCATATTTGAAATTCTGCATTCAACATTTGACTGAAACCAGTTTAAATTTGAACTTCATTTCACATCTTTGCACATTTTTCTTAATGCACATTTTTCTTTGCACTTTTAATCTTAAAAATGGTGATATTAGCTAGAAATAGAAATGAGGAAAAATGATTTGGGGATCTTTGTCGGTCTTGAGATAACGATGTGCTTCACTTCGATGATGGTGTTAAGTCAACTCTGTTCTAAGACAGTGAGCATGTTGTTTTTGCTAAGGGCTGGTTTAAGTACTAGTTTGGTACTCAAAGTGAAAGTGAAGCCTTCATTCTGGTACACAAACTTGATCAAGTTTGTGTGGAAAAAATAGCATTTTTATAAGCTAGAGAATATGGCTTCCTTAGCTTAGGACAAGGGTCTCCAAGCTACAGCTTGGGGGCCAAATCTGGCCTGCCACAAGATTTTATCTGACCGGCACCAACTTAAAAGTATTTGACATTTTTACTAGTTATTATATATATAATTTCTCAGTTTAAGCAGGGTATAGAATCTTTGTAAATGTTGCATTTCTCTTTTGTTTTGAATCATATCATGCTGATTACAAAAAAGATTCATGTAAAACATATTTATTCATTTAAATTCTATGCATTTATAAAACGGATTTTTTTTTGGCCTGCATAAATGTGTAAAATATATGATATGGCCCTCAAACTGAAGTGTTTGGAGACCCCTGGCTTGAGAGAAAAGAGACAAAAAGTTTTAGAGAGCCAAGAGTTGTGGTAACACCATTGGGCGCATAGACGTTTAGATTAAGGTAACTGTAGGGTACATGAACAAAGTGCCACAAGTAGTCCAGGCAGATATTTAGATGATTTTGCCATTTTATATTCAGGAGATGTGGTCTGGAGGTTTGCCTGAAAAAGCTAAGAAGGATTGGTTGCTTGGATGGGAGAAAGAGGGGCTGCTGATGTAATCTGCGCAGAGAAGTGGAGTGTGGAGAAGTCAGCTGGCAAAAAAAAAAGATTAACATATTTGAGAAACTGGACTGAAGCTTGGTTGCAGCTGTCTGTGGGAGCCTGAAAGGTGCAAGAGCTGGTAGCCAGGATGGCAACTGCACTATGAAAGAAAACACCTGGAGAAATGGAGGTTCTGCGATGGAGTAGTACTTGTAAAAATCTCATTGAAAAGTGGATTTATGTTCAGCATGCTTATGCAAACAGCCTTATGTCTACTGAGAAAGGCAGTATATAAATCTATATAAAAAAAGATGTTTGTGTGTATGTTCCAGCATAGCTCTGGAACACCTGGAGCGATTGACACCAAACTTGGTACACATATGCCTTGCGATCTGGAAAAAAATACTGTGGGGGTAAGATGCCCCTAGCACCCCTAGGGGTGGGGTGCGAAGGGGGTGACCTGTAAAAATGATCGAAAACGGGCTACGTTAGTGTTGAATCCATAATTTTCGGGGTCGCCGAGATGAATGGTGACACTCCCAATGCCGTTTAAGTCCACGTTTGGCCCCCCTCGGCATGGGGGGGGTGAGAAGGGGTGCAAGATACAGTGCTTGGAAATAGAAGATCCGCAGCACGCTGATGGTGGCATAGAGGATCCCATTTGATTTCAGATTTCACAACTCATCCCACTTCTAGAAATATTGTGGGGGTAAGACCCCCCTCACACCCCTAGGGGTGGGGGTGGGAAGGGGGTGACATGTAAAAATAATCGAAAATGGCAGACATTGGTGTTGAATCCATAGTTTTCAGGGTCGCTGAGATGAACGGTGATGCTCCCAATGCCGTTTAAGTCCACATTCGGCCCCCCCTCAGCATGGGGGGTGAGATGGGGTGAAAAATAAAATGTCCTAAACGACAGACATTAGTGTCAAATCCATATTTTTCGGGGTCGCTAAGCTGATTGGGGACAGTCCCGATGACATTTAAGCCCAAGTGTAGTCGAATAGAATGAATAGAACTCTGTAGAACCTTCTGGAAATTTTTGGAAATCATTATGCCCTGGTCTTGGACTCCAATCAAATACTTGCCATGTTATCAGGCATAGTCCTGAATACAAGTCTATTGATACCGTAGTAGATGCCTATGAGGTTGTCAATTTCCCATCAGACTTCCTAAACTCACTTGATCCGACTGAATTGCCACCACATTGTCTTCTACTTACAGTGGGATCTCTAATTATTTTACTACGGAACCTCGACCTGCCAAAACTTTGCAACGGCACAAGGCTGTGTATCAAGAAGATGCTGGGTAATGTAATTGAAGCGACTATCTTGACAAGAAAGGGAGAGGGTGAAACAGTGTTTATCCCACGGATAACACTCATTCCGACGGATCTCCCTTTCAACTTTAAGAGATTGCAATTTCCAGTGAGACTTGCATTCTCAATCACGATCAACAAGTCACAGGGGCAGTCTATTAAGTACTGCGGAGTGGATTTGAGATCGCCATGTTTCTCCCACGGACAACTTTATGTTGCTTGCTCAAGGGTGGGTTCACCCAAGAATTTATGTATTCTTGCTCCTGAAGATGAAACTAAAAATGTTGGTTATAATCCAATTTTGAGTTACATTAATATTATAGTGAATTTGCAAAGGATTTCATTTTATAATTTTTACTTTTATAACTTATACTTTTAATTACCTGTACATAAAATTACTTCGGTTTTACACTATAGATAGAATTCATTCCTTTTCCTGTCTAATAGAAGCTTGGGATAAATAAATACCCGGGCAACACCGGGTAAGGACCAGCTAGTATTGTAATAAAAAATGAATATTCAGCAACAGCCTCTGTCGCATAGCTGACTTCAGCAATGACTTCAGCAATGACTTCAGCAGAGTTGAATAGATTTGTGCCAGCTATGCTATGGTATTTGTTTATTCATTCTGTGGCTTGCAAAAAGAGTTCTCTCACTTTTTCTGGCACAGTGCAGAATACCACAGTGTGATGGGGCAAGGGGAGTCTCTTGGGATGGGCTTTGCTTCATGCTCATGATATATGCTCATCACCATGTTTTCAACTGGGTAGGAAACTACTGGGCCTTTTTGATATTGGGATTTGCATGGGAGGGGTTGCCTTCAGTTGTGGCTTGATCACTCAAACTATTATTATTAAAAATATTTTTAGTATATACTGCTTTTCAATAAAAACGTTCACAAAGCAGTTTATAGAGAAAACCAAATAACTAAATGACTCCATATCTCAAAAGGACTCATAATATGTGCTGGGGTGAAGATGGATGGTTACCCTCCCCCTGCTTAATATAAGAGGAGCACCAATTGAAAAACCTCCTCTTTGCCCAGCTAGCAGGGAAATCACTTGGAGTTATTTGCTCTAGATGGACTTAAACTATGGGAGGCTACATCTGACTGTGCTCTTTGCTCAGGGCACAATGTATTCTATGTTTATTTATGTGCTTCATTTATATCCTCCTTCAGTAGAAGAGCTACCACTAGACACTGACTAAATCCAGACCTGATTTGATTCAACAATCTTTCTGGGTCTTCAGACCACAACCCTATATAATGAGGATTAATGCAGGGGTGCAGACAGGTGCAATATCTTATCCTGGGTAATTGGACAGTAACTTTCTGACCCTTTCTGTTGCCACACATTCATGACAGATCGCTTTCTCACAACTGTGATAATTCCAAGGTTAATGAGAGATCAGTGTTACTTAAACTACCTACAGTGTAGCTAAAGTTATGTGAACATATTTTTTAAAAAAATGTTTTCACGTATTTTCCTCTGCTGCAAGTGGAATCAATACAATCTGACCTTCTTTAGAATTAAAAAATAATTGTCTTAAAATTCCAGGGGCCAAATATGAATTAGATTAGCATTAATTCTGAAAACTTTTTTATGGGAAGTGTATTCTGCAAATAAGCCCTGATGATATATTTAATGAGACAGAAAAAAAGATGTATGACTCCATCCATACCTCTTCAAAATGTAACAGCCCTTTCCTAAAATGTTCATCATCAAGCTAGTTTCTGAGTACATATATATCTGTTATGTGCCAAAATGCGGTCTTCAAGGGGTTGCCAACCAGAATATATTGTGAGTAATTAAAAAGCCTTATTTGCTTATGGCAGACTGCAAATTTAAATAGAAGGTTTGATCTCCCCAAGCAATAAATGCTTGTTTAGACTTGTTTTTATAACAGGCTTCGTGACGCATATTCTCAGTGAAATAATTGAATTAGTATTATTCATACTTATAAACTGGCATTATTAGAGATAAGATAATACATATTGTTATTATTAGGGTTACATAAATGGTGACGGTAACAGCAGAATTGAAAGTAATAGAGAGAAAGCCAATAAAAATGACCACCAGTATTAAATGGCTTTCAAATGAGGAAATACTCATATTTTTTTCTCTTTTAAAGGAAATAGTCATTTCCTTTAAAAATGGGGATATAGCAGGTCGTAACTATTGCAGAAAGAGTAAATGCAGGACTTTGTTATTCTTTCCTGAAACTGAAGTGCTAGGAGGTGCCTGATTAATTGCAGACAGGTAACTTTGAAAGAATGCAACCTACTTTTTCACAGCATGAATAGCTAACTTGTTAAATTTAATCCCCAGGGGATGTTATTAAAATAATGTATCGAGAGCAAAAAATAAAGAAGTGCACAGCAAAGAGCTCCAACAACCAGATCAGGAAATGCATCCTATTTCATAAAGTACTCTGATATGTTCCACTCCAAGTGGATAGGACTGAATCACAGGAAACACTGTATTCCAGTGGTTTTTAACTGCCTGCCTTCAGGGAATCATTTCCACAAGGCTTTATCTGCAAAGAAACCCTGTGTATTGTAGAGAGGATTCTAAAGAGCTATCTAGGCATGCTGGCTAGAGCTGCTGAGCCGAACAGTTACCCCGTGGAACCCGAGAGATTGCCCCTGAAGGTTCATCTCTGAGGAAGAGTGGTCACAGCAAGTCTTCCAAATATGTTTCTTAGCAAGACTGATCTTCTCACTGACGGCCCCACAGATGAGACAAAAATAGGTAACATTGGTAGCTACTTTCTTGTATTCTGTTTGAGAGAGGCCAGAGTTCAGGACAGACCGCATACTTGGCATGCAAAGTCCCAGGTGACTTTCTGGTTGAAAGGATCAGGAAGCAGGCAACAGCAACAACACACTGCTGACTGAGATCCTGGAGAGCCAAGTACACAATATCAGGCTAGATGGGCTGTTTAGCTCATAAATGCCTTTCGACTTCACAGAAAACACAAGGTGGCTTACAAGGAGATTCAGCATAAGGAAGAGATTCAGCATAAGGAAGCAGCATCCGTGTTAGGCAGGAGCAGAACTGGTCAAGAACAAGCACTGAAATGGTGTTCATGCAGAGTGCAAAGATGATCTGTTCCAACATCAGCAGTCTAGTTTTATTGAGACAATACAGAGTGGCATAAGCAATTAAAACTTTATTTTATGCACCATCTATCATACAGAAGTTTTACACAAATCAGGAATACAGTTTCATATTTCATGTAAAATGAAAGATGAGAAATTGATGCAGCGTATAATGTTTTTTTTTTCCTTAAATGCACACAGATTCGCAAGAACTCACTAAAATATCTTCTAGGGTTTTTGCTGTTCTTTTTTTATTTAGTCCAATAATTGTAAATGAAATACTATGGACCTGGTTGAGGCCTACAGAGAGTCGTTCTAAAATGTAATGAGATGGGAACTAAGGTCCTACTTCAAAAGGTTAATTAAAACCTACATTTTAAATTTAAATCCAAATAAAGACCATGCTTCCAACATGCATGTGGAAGAGAGGGAAACTACTAGGCCACTATCTGAGACATTGGAGTGCTGATCTGTGTGCCTATGGCTAGAGGTGTTTGAAAACAGTGTTATTATTTACATTAGAAATAAGCCCCATGGTGTTCAGTAAGACGCACAGCCCAATCCTAAGCTACCCGGGTCCTGTAGGAGCAGCGGTAGCAAAATGGTTACTGTTGCATCCTTCCGCATCCATAGCACAGGGGCTCCTTGGGGGAAGGAGACGTTTGTACCCTTCCCCCGAGGAAAGCTGCGGGCCCCACAATGGGACTCCTCCACTGGCTATTTTGCCGGCAGAGACTCAAGCAAGCAGACCTGTGTTGGGCTGCCCAGCCCGATGCTGGGGTGGCAGATCCAGCAGTGGAAGCCACAGCCAGCCCCAACCCCTGGCCGGGCCCACTCCTCCCCTCCCCCCACCCAGTTCCACCCCCTCCCTGCCTTCCCTTGATCTGATGTGCCTTACTGCTGGCCAGCGGTGCTGGAGCACTGTCTGTCCATCCTGCCACGCAGCACTGACTGGCACATGGCTAGCTTGGGCGGTACCTTCTGTCTGTGTGCTGTAAACATGCTTTAAGGCATGTTTACGACACTGAGAACAGGCAGTACGAATGTACCGCCAGTGATAAGGCCCACAGGATTGGACCTGTAATCCTATCTTACTCACCAGAAACAAAGGCCTCTACCTATGGCACATTATGATCTCTGTCCTATCGTATATGCAGAATGAAATGTGACGGGTTTTCAGAAGGACTTTGGAACAGGCAGCTGTTTGCATTAGTCTCTGATCCATATTGAACTGATGGGAACTATTGAACTACTATATGAACATATTAAACTACTACTGAGCATTCATACAACACATTTCAAGCCTTTCTCGTATATTATTTCAGTCACCTATACAACAGCCCATTAAAATAGGTTAGTATCTTATTGCAGATGGCTGGTTGAGGCTGAGAGGCTCAGCTGAGGTTCAGGCTCAAGCTAAGGCCATTGAGGGTGTTCATTCTGAGGTAAAATGTATGCCAGACACCCCATGTCTCACAGCTCCCCTATTTAGCCACAAAGCCACACAATAACTGAACATCTGATTCTCAACATATCTGTAATGATAAGTAAGGAGCCACTGCTATGAATAAGATTTGTGTTCATACTTTTAAAATATAAACTAGGAGGTTATCAGGAAGGTATCTTCCTGAACTAGGAAGATAAACAGAACTCCAAAATTAAGAGGAGGACTTGTAAAGGCTGAAAATATCTCAAACATCTTAAGTGTTATATCAAGACACCTTGTGATGAGATGAGCTCTACTGTTATCACTGGTGGAGGCCTTGACCAAGTGAATCTATTGGGACTCTTTCAAAGGAGCAGTTTTTCATACTTTGTCAATGCTGAGTGATGATTGAGTGCTCTAGTGACAAGTTCTTCAACCATCCCCTTAAAATTCAGTGCCCGGATCATGCAGCTTTATGACAAGTGTCAGGCCATTGGTCCACCAATGTTGTCTTATACCAGTGGCGGTTCTGCCATTAGCCTGGGCGGGGGAGGGGGGGATGCCTGAAGCCTCTGGAGAGCCTTTAAACAGTACTCCAATTTCTGACATAAATCAGAAGTATTGTTTAAGGGCGGTTGTACAATGCTATTGGAAGGCTAAAGGACATTGCATGAGTGCTGGAATGTTTTACGTGAGTGGGGGTGGCAATAGTCTGTGTGTGTAAGGGGTGGCAGTCTGATTCCTGGCCCCTAGGCAGCACGTGGGCCAGAGATGCAACTGCCTCGCACTGATTGGTATCACACTCTCTGGGGGTTTTCCCAGTCCTACTTGGAAATGCCAGGGGCTGATTGTTTTCTATGGACCGAGAAAGCAGGTCTACTCCAGTGACATGCAGTGCGGGGATGGAAGGTGAGACAGAACCACCCCACAGGAGTTCTTTGAAAAGTGCCACCACCACTGCTGTGGTAGCTGTGATCAATGCATGGGCTTTAACTGCTCAGAGCCCATGGGTTGTGTTTGCATGGTCACAATAGTGGCAGCACTTTTTGAAGGACATGCGTGGGGTGGTTCTGCTTCACCTTCCACCCCCGCATCACGCATCATATTTGCGAGACGTAACAGACCTCAGTTCTGAGCGTCGTATCTTGATAGACACACTCATTTTCATTGTGCACCTCCAACTTTGATAAAGCTTCCTGGACTGATTCTACATTCAAATGCACCGTTTTATCTTTTTAGCTATTTCTCTTAATTCTCTATTTCCCTTTCCATCTGCCACACATGGTGCTAATTCCTTAAAACCTCCTGTTATTTTGTGAATAAAGTAGGGCAGAGAGCTATAGAAAATATAGTGGGCAGAAAGGAGGAATTAAAATGATTACTGGGCTGGGGCACCACCCTTATGAGAAAAGAGTTTGGGGCTTTTTTTGTTCTTGGTCAAAAAAAAGGTGCCCGAGGGGGGACACGATTGAGACATTCAAAATTATGCATGGAATGGATAGAGTGGATAGGGGCTGCTCATTTCATTCTCTCACAGCACCAGAACTAAGGGACGTCCACTAAAACTGAATGTTGGGAGAGTCAGAAAAGAGAAAAAAAATACTTTTATTAACCCAGCGAGTAATTAATCTGAGGAACTCCTTGCCACAGGAGGTAGTGATAGTGTCTGGCCTAGGTGCCTTTAAAAGAAGACTGGACAGATTTCTGGGGGAAACCTCCATTGCAGGCTACAGGCTATGATGACTGGTACAACCTCCTTATTTTAGAAATAGGCTACATCAGAATTCCAAGTACAAGGGAGTTGCAATAGGATGCAGATAGCTTGTTTTCTTGGGTGCTCCCTGAGGCATCTGGTGGACCACTATGAGATACAGATACGGGACTAGATGGACCCCTGGCCTGATCCAGTGGGGCTCTTCTTAAAATGGTATATAATATCAAGAGTAATATGTAGTACTTAATAATGTCTTCAAAATCCTGGCTCTGGGGAAAGATTCAGTCACGAGGTCCTATCTTTTTAGGCCTATGGAAAAGCAAAACCTGAAGTCCAGTGTGAGGTCCTGCCTGGGAGTTAGAATTAGATCCATTACTGAGGTCCTGGCCAATAATCTTAACAGGGGCTTTAGGTGTTTTCAGTCCATTCCATAGCAAACATAGCTGCTACACGGTTGGTAATGGGTTAGCTTAGCATCAGTTTTGCACATGGTTCTGTACTCCATACCTTAATTTGAAACAGAAACATTAAGTTACAGGTACTATAGCAGTCAGCAGAAATCTCTCTTCATTCAATCCAGAACATTTTCCAGAGGAATAGAATGTGTGCCTTTGAAGCCTAATTTGTGGTTTAGCACAATTTATAGTAAAAAATACTATAAGTATTTATAGTAAAATCGGTGCAATGGGTCAAAGGAATCAAGCTATACCATAATGTAAGCCACTTCATGCCTGCAGTAGCATGACCCAGGTGTATAGTAATGGACATTAATAATTTGCAAATGTCACATATCCAGAACTATAAAACATAAATGTAAGAAATACTTGTATCATTGGCCCTCAGCCTCAGCAGTGTGCAAATGTGGTGAAAAACACAGAGTTGCCTCCATGTAACATGAAATAACTCTCAGTGTATCAAAACAATGGCTGCCACAGCAATTGCAAAGCCTTGTTATGAACCAGACGAATATTCCTAATTCAGAATAAACTCATGTTCTACTATAATAGCTTTGGGCTGTAATATAACACATATTGTAATCTAGACTGCAATCTGGAACCAAAGCCAGTAGTCAAGAAAGGAATTGAAAGTTTGTTAAGATCTTTATAGGCTTTGGTAAGCATGTTGAAATATATTCACAATTAACCATTTCTCATCTAGAACCCAGCTTGTAACACAATAAAGAACCAGTTTTCAGGGTGAAGCCTGTAGTTGCTTTTCACTGTGATTCTCAACCTGACACGACTATGGGCTAATTCACACTCAGCTGCAGCTGCTGTGCAATCTCCTCTGAGGCTTGTGCTGCCTCTTCCAGGGTCACATTGAGCATATATTGGATGAACCTGAAGTGCAGCCATAGACTGGAACATAAAATGAGTGTGATTGAGGAGGACTAAAAATGACCTCTGATCATAACTGCATATTCTTATGTCTGTAACTGATCACCGGTCGTATCCTCTACCCAAGCCTGAGAATTTACAAGCTCAAGGTGGGTTGTGGCTGGCTGTGAACTGACCAATGTATAAAAGCCATCCAAACATTTAAAAACTGCATAGGATGAGCCAGGCATCTGATTCGCACCATGTCCTCGGCGTCCTGCTTTTGTGCTAGACTTGTTTCCTGTTTTATTTCTTGCTTTTCTTCTTCTACTTTGTCTTCTTCCATCGCCTCGCCTGTGGCATGCTTTGGTAAGATGATGGAGAGTGAAAAGAAGGATCCCGAATCATTAAACCAATCTTGTAGTTAGCCATTTGCTTGAAAGAAGAGTTATAATCATTTTTGACAGAACCACCCTCCAGTCAAGCCACCCAGCAGCAGACATACGTAGGTGAGGGTTTGCATCGTTTTTGTTTTGTACTTCTCTATAAGTTATATGAAATCGCATGATATGCCGCTTCATTATGAATTCCCGCAAGTTTAATTATTGTAATTAATTCTTACAACTCATTTATGAGATGGGAAACATTTCCCAAGGCCCTCTGTGGATGGCAGGTATTGGTATTAGATGGACATGTCAGGACACTGAATCAACACATGTCCCTCTGGAAGCACCTAATTTGATGGACACTCAGAGGAAGCAACACTTAATACCAGAGACTGAGGTCAGCGTCCAGATTAAATCTCCAGCAATGTAATTTTGTTTCCAGCTTTTTCACTCTCGTAATGTAAAAAATCTGGGCGAATCAAGCAGTAACAGAGAGAACTTGTGTTGCTGTCAACCTTCAAAAACACAGCGTGCAATGTGAGTTTGAGCTCTGGGGTTCTCAGCATATTACTGAGCAAGTAAGGATAGCCCCATTTCACTTTGCAGTGGGTGTCTAAGGGCAGAACTGGCATGTAAGGGCACTAGAATAGCTATGGTCTGTTATGGGGTAGGGGTGGGGAAGAGAGGCATCATGCAGTAAAATATACAGGGGCTTCTTCTGTAATGCTGACTAAGCTAAAACAGCTCAACCAGCTCCAGATATGCCAGTGTAACTCTATGTATGATGGTGCAATGACAGCCCTTCTGGCATAGAAATCCATCCCCTATGGATCAGCCACAGATGTTAGTGCAATGCTGGAAAAACACTGTGCTGCCATAGCTCAGTCAGCACTTGAAAGCCAGTGCAATACTGTTTGCAGAGAGCACAAAATGGAGAAGAAATTGAGGAATAAATAGTATGGAAGGGATGAAGAGGGGTTGATATATGCCAAACCCTAACCCCCCTTCAGATGATGACATGCCCCCAATGCTGGAAAATACACAGAGCTGGCATGAGGTCCTGGATCGCTGTCTGGAGGCAGTTGGGGGCTGGATGCGGGCGAACAAGCTGAAATTAAATCCAGATAAGACAGAGGTGCTTTTGGTTCGGAAATCCACAGCTCGGGTATTGGACTATCGTCCTGCTCTGAATGGGGTCGCACTTCCTCTGAAGGAGCAGGTTCGCAGCTTGGGGGTTCTCCTGGATTCACAGCTACACCTGGAGTCCCAGGTGGCGGCGGTGGCCAGGGGAGCCTTTGCTCAGCTTCGGCTGATCCGCCAGCTGCGGCCGTACCTGAGCTGTGCGGACCTGGCCACTGTGACCCACGCCCTATTGACATCTAGATTAGATTATTGCAATGCGCTCTATGTGGGGCTGCCTTTGAAGACGGTCCGGAAATTACAACTAGTACAGAACGCGGCGGCTCGAGTGGTTGCTGGGGCATGTCGGTTTGACTCTGTCGAGCCGTTGCTTTGGCGACTACACTGGCTGCCGGTTCTGTTCCGGGCCCAATTCAAAGTGCTAGTTTTGACTTTTAAAGCCCTTTACGGCTCGGGTCCGGGGTATTTGAGGGACCGCCTCCTTCCATATAATCCAACCCGTACTCTTAGATCATCTGGGGGGGCCCTTTTGACTGTGCCGCCACCAGGAGAAGTGAGAGGGGTGGCGGCCAGGAAGAGGGCCTTCTCAGTGGTGGCCCCCCAACTCTGGAACACCCTTCCCCTAGAATTGAGAACTGCTCCCTCTTTGTTTACATTTCGGCGGGGGCTGAAGACCTTTTTATTCCATAAAGCTTTTAACTGTTGAAAGGTGGCTGGCTGGTTATTATGATCCACTGGGCTTGTTTTTTAAATTGTTTTTAAATTGTTTGTGTTTTTTAATCTTGATTGTTATTGTTTAATACTATTTTTAACTGTTTTTAATGTTAATTGTTATTCTGTATTTTTAATATATATATTGTAATACCGCCTTGGGTGCCTTCGGGCACAAAAGGCGGGGTAAAAATCTAATAATAAATAAATAAAATAATAATAAATAAATAAGTAGGAGAAATCCTGGAAGGAGGAGTGGGGAAAAGAAAACTGCATCTCATGCATGCCCACTTTCCTATGGTGGAGCATAAGATATAGACTACATCATAAGATATAGCAGCTGTAAACTTTGTGTTGAAAAGCAGTATATAAGTACCTGTTGAATGATTGATTATACCAACCCCAGCATTAAAGCTCCTGTTAGGGAGACGACATCTCAAATTATTAGCAGTGCGACATGGATCTATACCTCTCTGATCCCTGAAAGGGGAACTCTGGTGATCGGAACCATGGTGAAAGGGTACTTGGTGCACAAAGTACACACTTTCTCATAATAGTTGTTTAACAACTTGTATAGCAAGATGACTAGATAAGTGCTAGCACTTAGCTTCTCAACGATCTTACTGCAGGTATTCTGCCTTGGCAGGTTTCCATTTGGAAACACCCCACTGGAATTTTGATCTCACCAACAGGGGAAGCAAGGACCATGCACCTCACCCTGGTAGGCAAATGAAGGAAAGCAAATCTTATGCTGCAACATATTGATGCTGCATTTCCCACTCATACCCTCCTCATTCTGATCCTTCAGGAGAATCACATGTGTATTTTGAATTATTAAAATACACTTGAATTATCACCTAATCATCCCTTCCTTTTGCAACATCTAAGAGTTGGAAGAATCTACTTGTTTTGGGGGAATGCCAGGTACTCCAAGCATTGCTACTGCTCATCAAACATTCATCAGAATCCCTTTTGTTTTTTAGGACTGCAGTTCCAATTTGGGCGGGGTCTGAACAATGGAACACTGCAATTTTGTTCAATTTAGCCCAAATTGGATTTCTTTCTTTCTTTTGGACTTGTGGCCTGCCCACAAAATACATATGTAAACAACCAGTTACATGCATGCACGCGCGCGCACGCACGCACAAACTCAGTTAAATATAATGCATGAAACCTCCACAAATGGAGTTAAAAATCCATCATCATATGATATTGTTTTTGATAATCCATTCAAAAGATGCAAATCACTATTTTAAGCCTTGGAGCTTGGCAGATCATTTCTGAACGTGTGAAAAACATTTTTTTCTTAATACAACCTTTATCTTAGACTTCAGTTAATATTATAGCTGAACAGCACCAGCACCAATGACACAGAAAATATCATGAGGCCTTTACAGCCTAAAATAGAATCGTTATTGTATAAGAACATAAGAACATAAGAACATAAGAAGAGCCATGCTGGATCAGGCCAAAGGCCCATCTAGTCCAGCTTCCTGTATCTCACAGCGGCCCACCAGGTGCCCCAGGAAGGCATGAGACTACAAGATGCTTGCATCCTGTTGCCACTCCCTTGCACCTGGTACCAGTAGCCCATCACCTATGTAAGGAGGTTGCACAATCCATCATTGCCTATAGCCCACGATGGACCTTTCCTCCAGATATCTGTCCAATCCCCTCTTGAAGGCATCAAGACCAGATGCCATCACCACCTCCTGTGGCAAGGAGTTCCACAGATTAACTACCCGCTGGGTAAAAAAGTACTTCCTTTTATCTGTTTTAACTCTCCCAACCCTCAGTTTTAGCGGATGCCCCCTGGTTCTGGTGTTTTGAGAGAGGGAAAAGAACATCCCTCTATCGACTCTATCCCTTCCATGCATAATTTTGTATGTCTCAATCATGTCCCCCCTCAGGCGCCTTTTTTCTAGACTGAAGAGCCCCAAACGCTGCAGTCTTTCTTCATAAGGGAGGTGCCCCAGCCCCGTAATCATTTTTGTCGCTCTCTTCTGCACCTTTTCCAACTCCACTATGTCCTTTTTAAGATGCGGCGACCAGAACTGGACACAATATTCCAGGTGTGGCCTTACCATCGATTTGTACAATGGCATGATAATATTGGCTGTTTTATTCTCAACCCCTTTTTTAATTACCCCAAGCATGGAATTGGCCTTCTTAATTGCTGACGCACACTGGGTCGATACCTTCATTGAATTGTCCACCAGCACCCCAAGATCTCTCTCCTGAGCTGTCACAGACAGCTCAGAACCCATTAGCCTATAGGTGAAGTTTTGGTTTTTTGCCCCAATGTGCATCACTTTACATTTGTCTATGTTGAAACGCATCTGCCATGTGGCTGCCCATTCCCCCAACTGGGAGAGATTCTTCTGGAGCTCTTCACAATCCTTTCTGGTTTTTACCACCCAGAAAAGTTTTGTGTCATCCGCAAACTTGGCCACCAAACTTGTATTCAGTCTTATAAGTAGAAAACCAAGGAGCAGTTAATCACAATGTGATCATTTCAAGCCAGGTCAAATAGTTGTCAATTTTAAACCGCAGAGACCAGAATCCCTGGAGAACTGTCTCACTGTCTTGCCCCAGGACATAATGGTACACTCAGGACCTCTAATTAAGGCTAACCCCATATTTTAGGGGGTGTTAAGTGTCCACTGAATCCTAAACATTCTTAATGCTAATGTACATAGGTTGCAGTATGGTGTATTTTCTGTGCAGTTCATTTGCTCATAATAGGTATCGTTTTAGACTGATCATCTAACATGAAGTTTGCCATAAGAAGAAACACCTCTAGACCAGCATTTCTCAACATCCCCCACTGTATAACTTTGCATGGTCCACCTATTGCAGAGATTTTCAAATTGGGGTGTCATGATGACCCAGCCTGAGAGCCTCTGCTGTTGTGCCTTTAAGGGGCAGGGGAGGGTGAAAAGCAGTGACGCAATCCCCAGGGGCTACAATTGCCTTACTTGCCGCACTGCTGGGCTCCGGAAGCTTCCGTAGGGCTCCCCAAACATCAGAATAAAGAAAAAAAGTGATTGCAACCAGCTTCTGGTTTAGCAATCGCATCATTGTATTGCAAGGCCAGTTGCGACGAACACCAGTAAGTAGCTCAGGATGGATGGGAGAGCTTTTTCAAACAAATGAAAAGCATGCATAAAAATCTGCCCACTAAGTCTAATCCCCTACTACTGTTGCTGGTCTTGCTGCCAGGCCCTGAGGCCCTGGGGGTTTGTACCACCAGATGCTACCTCAAGTACCTGTATTACTGGTTGAGAAACACTGATCTAGACATTTAGAAGATTTTTATTAAGTCATCTGCACCCACCAACACCAGAAAGGAGAACATTGTAAAAACTAAGAAGAATGGCCAAGAACAGTACTCATCCTCTAAAGGCAAAAAAAAAGGGGGGGGGGAAGAAGAAGATCAACATATTACAATATGTACATCTTAGAAAAGGGGTCTCTTAACTTTTCAGCCCGAGGGCTGCATCATATATCTGACACGGTGTTGAGGGGCATAAATGAATGAATGAAAAACCGAATTGCTGAACAGTTTGTTTGAATACAGTAAGTAGGTGGGGTGGGTGTATACCACATTCAACCACTAGAGGTGCTGAATGTAATGCAGTTTACAGGCCATTCGTTGCTTAGTAACGTTCCGCCTAACAACCGACTGCATATATAACTGGGATCAAAGCATGCATAACCAAAGATAGGTTCTTAGCAGTGTGTCAGTTTATACAACAAAGAGGTGTTAATGAGGTCTGCAGAGCAGTCTGGAGCAGTCTGCAGAGTGCCTGTTTGCAAACCAAAGAGATGTTAATGAGGTCTTGCAGGCAAGCTTCTGGAGAACTCATTAGCACCTTTTTGTTGTGTAAACAGACACTGTCTGCTACAGGCAAGCTATTGAAGAGGCTCTTAATACAATTCAGAGTGAGCAGCTGCCACCATCCAATGTCTGTTTAAATAAGAAAGAATGGGCTATTCGCATAATGACCTAGATGCACTCTAGTGGCTGAATGTGGTATATGCCCAGGAAAAACCCAGAAGTGCATCGAGTTATTTTTAGCCTCAAGAGGCTGGGGAACTGCAGTGATTTTGGCCCTTCCCCCTTTTAAAGGGAATTTAAACGGTGAGCCTGGTATCTGTAGGGGGGTGTTCCTGAAATAGAACCCCAGCGGATATCAAGGTTGCACTGCATTTATCCCCCATCAGCAAGTTGCTGTGGGCTGGAGCTGTTAAGCTTCCTCACCACGTGCCAAGGGCTGGATAAAATCCTCTGGAAGGCTGGATCTGGCCCTTGGGCCAGGGTTTGGAGATCTCTGCCTTAGAAAGTTGAAAGATCACATAGGTGGAGTAGACAATTGAAAGAGTAGACACTTAATGACAATTCCAGGAAAGAAACAAGTCCAAGGATACAGCCTCCTATATAAGGTTTTCAGAAATGGATGAAAATTTACTGCATTTTGAAAATACCTCAGTAATTTGGAAAAAGGGTGCTACCGGAATGCTACCAGAGGATAAGATATTCAAAATATTATTTTTGAAAGAAATCTACCTGAGCTAAAAATGTTAGGAACATAGTCCCTTGCATGAGTGGACATCGGTCTGAACGGGGAGGAAAGGATCCCTGATTCCTGCCCAGTCCCTGTCCATCTGCAGAACTCCTGGTGGGTCCTCCTGAATGTACAGATTGGTGTTTCAGGGAGCACAAAGGACTGCAGCAACAAGGCAGTGGAAAAATGCTGTGGCACAAACAAAATTCTGCTTGTTATCTTAACCGGGGGGGGGGGAGTGAAAGTGAGAGAACAACCCTCAATCTTAGTGCTGTGGCTAGTTGGACCTCTAGGAAGCAGGGAGATCTGTTAGTGAACAACCGATAGAGAACGCACAGACACACTCTCCTATTCAGAGAAGGTTGCCAAAGGTTGCACAAGAGACAGAGAGAGATTACATAAGAGAAAAAATACCCCTTTAACCCAAGTTGATCTCCAGCCTGCACCTAACCTAGTTGGTGTGTCTGCTCCAGTACAGGTTAAGATTGTGCCCTAATTCTATTTTATCTCACAGAAAATATTTTGTGAAAATACGAAAGGCAATTATGGAATAACTTTACAGAGCCAGGAATTGCTTTTATGATCAATGTCAGGCCACACAAAAGACATGCCCTGCACCAGGGATGACAGTTAAATGCATGCTTTGTTGGACTATAATGCTGGGTTATGTGTAATGTAGGTGTATTTTTATCCAAATATTGTACAAGTTGGTTGACAAAACTACTGCAGACTATAGAAGGAATGAAGATTATTGTAATTAAGACTGTGCTAAACATTTTCCTATTTCAATTTTTCATAGTGAAAGTGGTGCTCCTAGGGACGCACACAAACCCAGAAATATCCTTTATGTATACAAATGTTCACCTTCTTTCTCAATTCTGTTTTCAATCTTTATGGCTAATTTGAAGCTGTTTCAGGGCACAATCCTAACCTGGAGTTAGGCCAGCAAAGTTTGGCTGGCACAAGGGCCACCATAAACAGAGGCAGATCTAGGGGATGCTTGAGGTGGCTAGAGCCATGGGCGCCATTTCTGTAGGGGCGCCAATTTGGCCTCAGACCCCCCCCCCCAGCCGTGCACCCCCAACGGGAGCCCAGGTCTACCCATTGGAACCAGCCACGGGTAGACCGCGTCCAGAGCCCAGGTCTACCCATTAGAAACGACAGCCGTGGGTAGAGTGTAAACCAGCGCTCCGCAGGTTGGGAAAGCGTCCAGAGCCCAGACCTTCCCCCACCCATCCATAGCATCTTTAAAGTCGCCTGAAAGCCAGCTATATAACCTTCATGGATATATAATCTTCATAACTTTTAAGGTTAGGGTGAACTCAGCCTTAGTTTTTTATTGTAGTTGGTTCTTTACGTTTGCTGACTTCAGTTTGAAATCCCTGTCTCCACTTTCAAAAATCTGAGTCAGTGTCTGAAAAAGCCACATGTGAGCAGAGAGCATCATACAATGCTTCCAATTTGCCTATATAACTGGGGGTGGGCACATGCTAATCTCCCATGCAAATTAGAAGCATTGCATGATGGTCTCTGCTCACATGTGGCACTTTAAATGTGATGCCTTGGCACTTTAAAGATGCCATGAATGGGTGGGGGAAGGTCCGGGCTCCAGACGCTTTCCTGCTCTGTGGAGTGCTGGTCTACCCGCGACTGCTTCCAACGGGTAGACCAGGGCTCCCTGTAGCCCAGGTCTACCCGCGGCTGTTTCTGATGGGTAGACCTGGGCTCCGGTGGGGGGGTTGCGGTTCTTGGGGTGGGGCACCATGTCACAATGTCACGTGCCCCCTGGGGGCGCACTTCCATTGGGCACCATGGGCACCATTTCGACTAGGTCCGCCCCGGATCATAAAGCACATTTGGATCATTCTTGGAGTCAGGGAGGATGGCGCATGTCTGTGTGCTGGCCTCTCTGATTCTAAGAGTGGCCCAAACATACTTTTCGGTGGCCTTTGTGCTGACCAATCTTTGCTGGCCTAACTGTGCCAGCCTAATGCTAAGTTAGGATTGAGCCTTAAATGATGTATGAATTACTGCTCACCATATACCTGAAGATATAGGAATACTATTTAAGAACCAAAATGCAAACAACCGTTTCAAAATGGCAGAACCACTGTAATTGGCAAAGAACCTGGAATTCTAGAGATTCAAAGAAAACATTGCGGCATACAACCTTTTATTTGGACTGTATTTTAGTTCTCCCTTATCTTAAAGTTAACTCAAGTTCAGAAAGTGCTTCAAAGGCACTTTAAAAGTACTTCAATTTCAAAAGAAATTTAAAATTCTTCCAATTTATGGAGAATAACAGGCCAATTCCACAGTTACAGTGGCCTCATCACAAACAGTAGTGCAGGGACCATGGAAGGGTTGAAAGAAAGAGTACAGGTGGAGCCTTTTTATCTGTGAGGGTTCTGGTTTCCCAGAACCCTTGTGGATAAAAAAAAATCCATGGGTAACTAAACCCATTTAGCCCCCACCCCCACCCTCCAAACCCAACTGGAACTATGCTCTGGCCAGATCCAGAGGGCTTTCTGAGGCTCGCTTAGGCCAAATTCTCCCATGGAGTCAGCAGGCCTCAGAATGGCCATTTCAGCTCAAAACGGTTACGTTTGGGTTTTGGTAAAAACTGCAAGTGGCATTTTTAATGCATTATAAGGCATCACAAAGCCTGGGGAAACCTCAGAGGGCTTCCCCGTGTCTCATAATGCCTCATAAGGTACTAAAAACATCACTTCCAGTTTTCGCCAAAAACTGGATCTAAATTTTTTTTGGCTGCAATGGCCTTAAGCCCACCAAGGCCGCAGGAGGCCACACAAGTGGCCTCAGCAGGTCTTAGAACAGCCACTGGAGGTAACTGGAGCTGTGCTCCAGTCGTCTACAGGTTGAGCCAAATCTGCGAATAATTAGTCTCAACCTGTATTTGGCCAATGGGGGAAGGAGTTGAAGTAACTGCACCTAGCAAATTGTATTTTTATTTTTGGGAAAATTGTCTGGACGGGGGCCAATTTCCTGCATCAAACAGGCACTGGTATCATCCCAGGGAGAACTGTTGACACATTTGTGTCTGTTTTCAGACTTGCCCCACCACCTTGGGGACTCCAGCTGAACCTTCACAAACCTGGCAATGATGAGAGGCCAATGATGACAATTCTCTGGAAGTCTACCTGATGGCTGCTCTGAGGTTGGGAGGGCCCACAGAAGGAGTCATGTAGCTTCAAAGTTCAGCAGTGGGAAAGGGGAAAGTTCAGCAGTGGGAAAGTTGCTTCACCTGTCCTTCTTAAGCAACCCCGTCCCCACTGCTGAATTTTGAGGCTTTGTTGATGGGACAGCAACCTTCAATGCATGCGATGCATTGTCAGTATAGATGAGGGAGCATAAGATGTTGATGAGCCTGCACTATCACCCAGTCCCATAGACCAAGACTGGGAGCACAATCCTAACCTGGAGTTAGGCTGGCACAAATCACTTGTGCTGGCTCAGGAGTGTTGCAATGCATCATAAAGCATGTCTGGACCACTCAGATTCAGGTATGCTGGCGCACTGACCTGTGTGGGCGTATTTATGACTTTATGGTGTGTTTGCCATACTCTTGGGCTGGTACAAATGACTTGGGCTGGCCTAACTCCAGATAGGATTGTGCCGTCAGGTTCATAATGTTCATAGATGTTCTATAACAAAGAGGTCCCCTGGAACCTAACCCCATTTTCCCCATAGGCTCAATGAGTCACTACCTGCTAGTTTGGTATCCACTAGTTTTTCCAGGAAAAAACTAGCAGATAACAAGATAACACTGGTTCAGTCTTGCAATGTCAAGAGACAGATTCAGGGCAAATCGTTCTTGGGGTTGACACAACTAGAAACAGTGGCAAGGGAAAAATAGGAAATAAAAGTGGAGCAGAGCAATGGAAGAAGAGCAGCTGAGATATAAGGGACAGAATTCAAGTCCGTTGTAGAGAGAGAGATTCCAGATTGGAGCCGAACTACTACATGGAGAACAAAGATTCTTCAAAGGGAATTTTCCCGCCCCTCCCACAGCAGCCTCCTATATTTCCTGAGAATTTGGTAGAGCAGGAGCATGCATACTCTGTGAGGTATTTGGAGTGATTTCCCCCTCTACTTGCAGTTCCCGTCCCATGCCCAGGTGGCTCTCAGGAAAGTCTTTTAAAGTCTTTTCAAGGAACTGATGTGGAAAGAAGGGTTCAGAGAAACTCCCTTGTGGAAACTGACTCCCTTATACAAAAGTTAGGATTCAACCATCTGTCATCTTTTCAGCTTACTGGAAGACTCAGCATCTTACAAACTACTGCATTGCTGGAACCATGCAACAAAAAGATGAACAACAGAAGAATCTAGAATATGGCCTCCAGAGCTAATTTTTGCATTTCCACTGCAGAATGAATTTAATTCCCCATTGAAGAGCCATGTAAGACAAAAATTGCTTCACTCATCAATTCAATGGAAGAACTAAGAAAAAAGAAATCATACACAAGCATCAGATTTTTGATAATAAAACACGTTAATATACTTCGGTGGGGTTTTTTTTTTTTTTTTTGGCGAGATTCACACTTGACTATGGTTTTGCTGCACTTCTCCCCTATGAATTATGATATGCCTTTGAATAAGATTATATACTTTTATATCAGTCTTTTCTTGTCATCTTCTACATCAGGGGTCTCAAACCTATGGCCTAGAGGCTACATCCAGCCCGTAACCACTTAAAATATATTTTCCCCAACCACACAGTTGGACCTATTTGTGAACATAACTGACTGGACAGAAACTGGGTCTAATTCTTACTTTGCTCCACCCACAGTTGCACACTTGGTCCTGGTGACACTGACTAAGTAGAAGAACAAAGAACTTCACCAGAAGAGGAGGAGGAACAGGCCAAAATACAGGAGTACAAAATGATGTTTATTGAGGATTTGTGTACCCCTAAACTCACTTCCCCCTTTTATTTTCTAGCATCTGGGTTGGCTCTTGAAATATACCATTTTTCAGTCTGTATCTCCATGTCTATTTTCTACTTCTGGCAGCTTGTTTCCTTCCTAATCCAGCCCTGAAAAATTCCTTGTCATATCCTTTCCTCAGTGGACAGTTTCCATTCTTGAAATCTTATCCTCATCCTTTCTGCAGCCAGATTCTGCAGCATAAACCCATTTTTTGTGGTTTTAAAAAGACAGACAAAACACAAGACACAATTTAATAAATACAACCAATAGTTATATAAATATTATACATAACAATTAGGCAAAAAAGCATTGGAAGAAGTTAAACAACAAGAACATTGGAAAAAGGAAGAAAATATTCTCGAAAAATAAGGCTATTTAAATTTAAAAAATAGCACATCTTGATTAACATTGAAACAAGGGATTATAATATTCCAATATCGAAGATTTTGAGTCCAATTTGAAAAAAATGCCCTACGGTGAAATTCTATCTTTGCCGAAGTTGCTTATGTGCTGTTATGTCGCAAGAAACGAGGTTCACCAACCATGCTGCAATCAAGAGAGCACTGATGGAGCATGAAGCTGTTTCTATGTGTTGTCAATTGTTAATAAATTGCAAACTAACATCTAATGTTATTTTCTCCCTTACCTAGTAAAAAATCCTAATATACCAGAAAAAATATCAAAGGGTGTATCTTGGAAACTTTTTTTCACATAGGTCAAAATATCTTAGGGCTCAATCCTAACTCAGTCCCTACCTGACCATGCAGCTGCACCAATTGAGCATGTCCTGTATCCTGTGAGGGTAAGTCATGGAGGTTTCCTCAAGGTAAGAGAACTTTGTTCTCTTATCCTGGGGCAAGCGCCCATTGCCCCAATTGGTCTCCTTGGATCTGCACCAGCTATTTTGATGGCTCAAGTCTGAGGAGAGTTAAGGGAGAGGGAAGGAGACAGGAAATGGAGTTAAGATCTGGCACACACCAGAGCCACAAAGATCCTATTCTGTCCATAGGACTGCCCGTCCTCTCCATATTGAAAAACTCTCCCACTCTGAAAAAAAATTTTTTTTCAGAATACACTCTTACGGTTTCAGGAATATCCACACCAGTTCAGTGTCATTCATAATGAATAATTTGCTAGCTTCAGTAAGGAATCTTGGCAAGATTGCCAGCTCCCCATCCCACTCTCTGACTTCAAAAGCATGGAAGTCACAGGTCTTTAATTACTATAACCAGAAAAAAGCATTGGATTTGTATCAGCAAAGTGCTGCTCTGTTGCTGAAAACTCCTTCCACTCATAGAAGCATTCTGCTCATCTTGCAAAAGGCCTTTCCACAAGCAGAATGAGTTCCTTGTGAGAGTGCAATGCTTGCTTTTGGCAATAAAAGAGGGCTCTGCCAAAGGTTATTCAGGATTTATAAAAAATATGTGTCATTACTACAGTATGCTCCAAGTACAAATTCTGATAAAAAGCAAAAATAGGCAGTAAGTGTAACACATTCCAGGTTTCAGATAGCAGTTATCTAAACCAGTGTTATTCAAACTGTGGGTCGGGGCCCACTTGGTGGTTCATGACCTGATGTCAGATGGGTCATGAAAAACTGGGAGCCGCCATCTTGGAAACCGCAGACCTTACTCTTGTTATATTCCTTTTGTGAGTGTTAACTGTTTGAATTTTCAAGTGAGTGTTTTTTAAATTTTGTTTTTTGTTCAGTGCTTTTACGTAATATTTTTTCCTAATCTTGCTTTCTGCCAGGGATGTTTCATGGTTGTACAGTTGCTGCAGTCCAAGAATGCAAATTTGCAATTTGCGTTGGAATGTCATTTTATTATGATACAATGACGCACTTCCTGCCACAACATCACTACCAGATTCATGACATCACTTCCAGTGGGGTCTTGACATGAGTGCCATTCTAAAAAGTGGGTCCCAGTCTAAAATGTTTGAATACCACTTGTCTAAACTATCCGTATCTCTAAAAACAGACAAAACTCCTCTCTTCTCCAAATTGCCAACACTTTCTCTAAAAAAATGACTTGGCTCTGGTTGTGTCTGGAGGGTTTTCTGAGGCCTGCAGAGGCCATGTGCAACTGCCCACAGCCTTTGTGAGCCTCAGAAAACAGAATTCTTACCAGAGAATCTCCTGTTCTGGGGAAAGGAAGGCGGGGCATTCGAAGACCACATGGGTATGCTCTTCCTATGGAAAGGCAGAGTCGGACGTCTTTGATGTCGCCTCCTCTTCCGGTGGAAGGGCATCTCCAAGAAAAGCTGGAACCTGAAAGCCCTTCACACACTTGTTCTAACAATGATAACTTTAACTCATGAAAACCATAACTTTTAACTATGTAGAAGAAAAGAAGATGAAAGGAAATTGACCATATCGGGAAAGATGGGAAAACGGGATTACCCTAATATTCCCTTGTTAGTCTACCCAATCCACCCGTTTACATCATCCCGACACTGATCCACTAGTTGTGGGTCGAATGCCCCACCTTCCTTTCCCCAGAACAGGAGATTCTCTGGTAAGAATTCCGTTTTCTCTGAGGAAGGAAGGCGGGGCCTTCGAAGACCACATGGGATGTGTCATAGCCTTCTGAATCAGGTGGGTTCCAGGATAGGTGTCGGCTAAGGATGTACCACCTTCTGTAGCACCCTTCTTCCGAAGGATGCTTGTGCTGATGCAGCCACGTCTACTCTATAATGCTTTGTGAACGTATTGAGGGAGGACCATGTGGCTGCTTTACAAATAAGTTAAAGAATGTGCTCCCTCAAGTGCCGCAGAAGTTGCTGCCCCTCTAACCGAATGAGCCGTAACTCCTGATGGTGGAGACTTACCCAAGGCCTCGTAAGCTGTCTTAATGGCTTCTTTAAGCCAATTTGCTAAGGATTGTCTAGACACTTTTTTACCCTCCTTATGACCCTGAAAACCTATGAATAGGGCATCAGTTAGTCTGAAGAGTGACGTACGACCTGTGTAAAAATGTAATGGCCTTCGAACATCCAAAGTGCCATTGGCGCTTTCTTGGATGCTGAGGATGTGGGCAGAAAGACAGGAGCACTAGTTCCTGTTCTCTATGGAACAGAGTGTTTATTTTAGGTAGGAAAGCTGGGTCGGGACGCAGCACCACACGATCCCTATGAAAAATGCAGAGATTGGGATTAATAGATAAGGCCCCAAGCTTCGACACTCTTCTCGCCGAAGTAACAGTCACCAATAACAAGATTTTCAAGGTGAGAAATTTTAAGGGCACTGTAGCCATTGGTTCAAATGGAGATTGCACGAGCCCCTTAAGCACTATATGGAGATCCCAACTCGGGAACCTGTGCACTGTAAGTGGGTTCAGTAACGACACCCCCATCAGAAAATGCTTGACGTGTGGGTGAGCCGAGATGTTGACACCTTTACCTGCTCCTAAGGTGGTATTGATGGCTGCCACCTGCCTGCATAGAGTGCTAGTGCTCAGTCCCATCTCCAAGCCATCCTGTAAGAAGTTCAAGATCTGAGTGATGGAAGGATTTATAGCCTCCACCCTTCGCTCCCCACACCATTGTCAAAATTTACGCCATGTTGAATTGTAAATGTGTTTGGTGGATTCCCTCTTGGATGCAAGGAGGGTGTGCATGAACTGACCAGAATAACCCCATTGTTCTAACGCCTCCCGCTCAACCTCCATGCTGTCAATTGGAGGAAGTGTGGTTGAGGATGACATATAGGGCCCTGGACAAGAAGGTCCACTCTGTCTGAAAGACGCCACCCTTCTCCAAGAGTCATGCTCAATAGAGATGAGAACCAAGGCCTTCTGGGCCACTGGGGAGCTATGAGGATGACCTCTGCCCTGAGACTCCGAATCTTTTTCTGCACCAATGGTAGAAGTTGAGTGGGGGAAAAGGCATACAGTAGTCCCTGAGGCCAGGGACTCTGGATGGCATCTATTCGCCCCTGATAGGAGGAGCCGAGAGAAAAACCTTGGAAGTTGCGTGTTGGATGGTGTGGCAAACAGATCTACTATTGGCTCCCCACTCCTGAGGACAATCTCTTGGAATACCTCCGGATGGAGCCACCACTCTGTGTCACTGAGAAGTTGTTGACTTAACCAGTTGGCCGTCACATTTTTTATCCCTGCCAGGTGCTTGGCCCTGAGAGAGAGGACAAAATGTTCCGCCCACAGAAAGAGATGTGTTGCTTCCCTCAACAAGGCCTGTTACTTCGTTCCCCCTTGCCTGTTGATATAGGCCTTGGCCGTCATATTGTTGGTTCGAACCAACAGATGAGACCCACGGACCAGAGACTGAAAATGGAGGAGGACCAGGCAGATGGCTCTGAGCTCGAGCCAATTTATGCTTCGAGCTGCCTCCCGTGCTGACCACACCCCCTGGGTCCATTCCTCCTCTAAATGGGCTCCCCAGCCCAGCAGACTGCATCTGTAGTGAGGACCAATCTGCTAGGCAGGTCCAGTGTCAAACCCTGTGCTAATCTGCCTGGGGTCAACCACCAGTCCAAGCTATTTAGTAGCTTGGGCGATAGTTGAACTCCAAGGTGAATTTTCCTTTCTACTTGTTCCAGGAACGGGGAGAGGAATTCCTGCAAGGGGCGGAGTCTGAACCGGGACCAGGCCACTATGTCCTGACATGATACCATGAGTCCTAGTAGCCTGGCCAGATCCATGACATCCATCTGCCTCGCTCCCCCTGCCTGAGTCAGAGCTCCGAGTAGTGAACTCTGATGCTCCAGAGAGAGAGAGAGAGAGAGAGAGAGAGAGAGAGAGAGACTTGGAATGATAGAGTATCCAACTGGAGTCCGAGATGGTTTAGGGTTTGAGTGGGCAACAGGGAACTCTTTTCCCTGTTGACCACAAAACCGTGATCCCTCAGGCACCTGAGCGTCACATTCGTGTCCTGTAGCGCCTGTACTCTTGACGGAGACCGGATTAAGAGGTCGTCAAGGTAACGAAAGAGGGTGATGCCTTGGAGGCGGAGATGCACCCCGAGGGTCACCATAATCTTGGTGAAGACCCTCGGAACAACACTCAGCCCGAACGGCATGGCCCTGTACTGAAAATACAGGCGACCGTAGGTGAATCGGAGGTGCAGATTCAAGATGGGAACATGCAGGTAGGCTTCAGACAGGTCCACAGAGGTGAAAAATCCCTCCTCTTCAGAGCTGCCACAACCGATCTCCAGGTCTCCATCCTGAACTTCAGCTTCCTTAGGAAGCGGTTCAACCATTTCAGATCCAGAACGGTTCTCCAGTCCCCGTTCTTTTTGGGGACCAGGAACCAAATCAAGTAGACCTCCCTTCCCCTCTGGGAGTGAGGGACTGGCTCGATTGCTCGGATCCGAAGCAGGTATCTGATGGCCTGCATTCTCAAGACGGTGGCGTACAGGATCCTTTGAAACCAGCACCCGCCACCACCTTGTGGGTGGTTTCTGGAGAAACTCCAGGGCGTAGCCCCGAGAGATTGTCCGAAGCACCCAGGCGTCTGTGGTGATATTCGACCAACGCCCAGCAAATAAATGAAGATGACCCCCTATAGGCGGGTGGTCCTCGTTCATGAGCAAGTCAGGCATTTCTGTGGTCCTTGGATGAACGAGAGGAACTAGAGAGCCCGGAGCCTCCCCGTTTGCCTTTCAGGAACCCTTTACCCCTGTTCCACTTGGGTTTGAAACAGGGCGCAAAGTCTCTAGTTCTGGTGAACCCTGGAGAACGAAAGGACAGATTTTTAAACTTGGGAATATCTTTCTTCCCCAAGGGAAATTACCTTTCCCTTATTTTTATTTTCTATGAGCAAGGGCTCCAGAGCCTGCCCAAATAACTTGTTTCCCTTAAAGGGAATGCTCACCACCCAGGTAAGGGAAGCTGAATCTCCCTCCCACTGGCGCATCCAAAGGTTACGCCTTGCAACGACGTTGGATGCCATAGCTCTGGCACACAACTGTATGGCGTCAAAAGATGAGCCTGAAGCAAAAGCAGCCGCCAGCGACATCTTTTTAAGTCGGCTCTTGGCTTTTTTGGAAAGCTTTCGCTCAGATCCCATCTCTTCCGCCCATATGTACGCCGCCGTGGACATGATAGAATTGGCCGCGGCGGCCCTGAGTGCCAGAGTGGTTGCTTCAAAGTTATGTTTTAGAAACGTATCCACCTTTCTATCAGTGGCATCCTTAGGTCCTCCCTCCCCCTCTGATGGAATAACAGCATAGCAGTAGACGAGAGGGCCACTACAGGGGAATCCACCAAAGGCACTGCCAACTTTTGCATGGTTGGGTCTGGTAGTGAGTAGTGCTTGCCCCACACCTTGGCCTTATGACTGGGCAAAGAGGGAGTGTTCCATTCAGAGTCCAGAACCCGCTGGAACTCCTCAGGGAAAGGTAAAGCAGCTGGTTTCTGAGAACCCTGTGGAAACAGCTTATTGGATTTTTTCTTTGCTGTTTTCTCCTCAGATACCTTCTCCTCTGCCTCATCCAATTCAAGAGCCTGAGAAGCATTAACCAGCATTCTTTGAAATAATTTTGGGGGGAAAAGCCTATCCAAGGGCTGAGACGGCTCTCCCCCCTCATCATCCTCCCCAGACAACTCGCCTTCCTCTCACTCAGATCCAGAAGAGGAAGATAGTGAGGTGCTGATTTCCATGAGTCTAGACACCTTAGCTTTCCTGGGAGGCCCCCTCTTTTTCCCCTTGGTTTTATGAGAGCGAGAATGGCATGATAACCCGTCTTCAGTACTGGAACCCACAGAGGACTCAGAGATAGATGACTCACTGGGGGATTTCTGTCTCTTGCGTTTCTTAGATTGGGCAGAAACAGAACAAGCCTGAATTATGTCCCTCACGTGCTCTTGGAAGGCAGAGTTCACTGCTTCCTTAACCAGGCAGTTGATATCGGACTTGGTTGATTTTTTGACTTTTTTTGCCCTTTTTACCTTTGAGTGGAACAGGTGGGGGATTGACACTTGCAGACATACCTGCCCCACCTGACCCCCCTTCCCCAATACCTTCCTCCATTAACTCTCCGGGTCGCTCCATGGCTGTTGCAAAAGTGTGGGAAAGCGACTCCGAACTCAAAATGGCCTCCAGGCTGCGCACAGATTGAAATGGCGGTTGCTGCCTGACACGACCACGAGGTTCACGCATCGCTGATCACGCGAACGAACACTGCTGCGGGCCCTCCTAAGACACAGCGCACCTCCTTGGAACGCGAATGGGCTGCCTGACACTCGGCGCTCCGTTTGCTAAAAATAGCGCGCGTGGGCGGCGTTAGCCAGTAGCCTCCCGCTCTGACTCTGTCGGGATGGAAAGGCCTGAGCTCCACTGCCTGCTGCTGCGCTGTTACCCTCGCCCTGCAGCACTGCCTGATCTCGACTGGGAGGGAGGTAAGGAACACAAGGCGTGGGTAGGGTGAAGGAAGAAGAAGAGAGGATCTTCGAAGAGGCACAGAGCCCAAAACGAGCTCTGAACAAATCGTCCAACTGCTCTGTTCAAAGGCAGAGCCGGACTGAGGTCTTGGAGATGCCCTTCCACTGGAAGAGGAGGCGACATCAAAGACGTCTGACTCTGCCTTTCATAGGAAGAGCATACCCATGTGGTCTTCGAATGCCCCACATTCCTCCCTCAGAGAACGGTCATTTAAGCTGGGAAAAAAAAACATGACTTTAGGATTCCCAGGGAAAACCAGGAAAAAATGGCAGTCAGTGCCAGCGAAAGAGGCACAATGATGACTTCTGGTGTCGGATTAGGCTGTAAATTTGCTTTCCAGTACTCCTCCTTCAATTTATGAAGGGCTCATTTAATTATAAGGAAATGGAAACATCGAAATCAGATGCAGTCTCACAAAAGGTTTAGTCTTCTGTACACTTAAGTTTATGACAATACTGCCAAGATAATTTTACTGTTTTAGGTAATGATAGAGAACTTTCTCTAAGCAAAAAGATTAACTGAATATCTGATAAGAATAGTCCTCATTCACCACATATTACATAAGAACGTAAGAGCCTCACTGGATATTCATCTTGCTATCATATGCAGTCTTGAGGTGAAGAAGCAAGACTTATAACAAAAACTATTTCAGGGCCTCCTGAGCCCTGGTAGGCAAATCACAGCAACCAAAGGGAATGGGAAATGCAAAAAATCATATCAGTGTATGTAAAAGCAGCTTTTAGTTCTAGCTTTGGAACATTCATTTACATTCATTCGTTTACACATCCATCCATGCTACAAGTAGAATTCCATCTCCATGCTTTGTGGTAGGACTGAATTATTACAAGAGACATGCAGTATAAATACTAAAACGAAAATCAGTATAAATACTCAAAATAAAATCAGTGCTAATATGTAAATTTTTCTAAATATTAAAATAATGTTTTGTATCTATGGAAGATGTCTTTGTGTGATTTTTAGCATCTCTTGCCTCCCAGATCAGCTGTCCATGCTACATTTACATTATTCCCAACCCTCAGGAGCTGCCCTTGAGAGGAGCAACAGAAAATATGGCTTGTGTGAGCATGCTTGCAGTCAACAAATCTTAGAACATAAGCCAATGTCATCAGATCGCCCATATAATTACAGAAACTGATTATGATACTAGGAACTTCGGTGACAGCATACGTCAATGTTATATTATTCTCAGCTTTTCCATGACTAATAATGATTTGCAGTGTTATAATAATCTGATAGCACTGGCTTAATAAAATTAGTTAAGCACTGGATTACTAATTTTTTTAAAGATTAAAATCTCAATTGCACAGAAAAAGATGTAGTTATACAAACACTAAGAAAAACAAAGAAATAAAGCCTCAACTAGAGAAAGAAAAGGCAAAACACAAAATAGCTTTAAAAAACCATTTCAGAAATCATGGGTGTTGATGGTTAAGGAATTCATAGTTCACTATCAAGAAACTGTACAGGTACAATCATATTGAGTAACACTTTTAAAATACCACCTCTGGACAAAGTCACTTGCTCAGGGATCAGCTGTAAATAATTGCAAAAAGGTATCCGATGTACTCCATTAACAAAACTAAAGGCTGCAACGCTGTTCATGCTTACCTGGGTGCAGGTCCTATCATGGGACTTACTTCTGAGTAAACATGCATAGGATAGGGTGGTTTAATTAAAAAGTGAACTAACACTGCCTCTGGACCCAAGTCTAAAAGACTGCAATCTTATTCACACCCTAATGAACTCAATGGAAGTCACTTCTAAACAAACATGCATTGGATCAAGCTATAAGAGCAATAACCATCTTCTCATTTCATAATTTTTTAAAAAAGAAAACATTAAACCATAAATAGCAAGATAATTGAAGACAAAGTACCTGCTCTGTTATTTTACATACATTATAAAGCAAATTTTCAGCTTTATGTAGTGAAATTATGAGAGCCAGATGTCTGGAGTATTAATATGCAGTGCATTCAAATCTGGCTACTGAAAGTAGATAACTCCTAATTAACTGATAGAATTTACTTTTGGGGGATTGTCAATGTCAAAATATTCCATAAACTATCAATTTTAGGGCATAATTCTGATCAGTATGAGTTAGTTAATATAACATGCAGGAATATTAGTGAATGTTTGTAAAGACATTTAGAGTGCAATCCTAACCTGGAGTTAGGCCAGCAACTGGCACGAGGGCCACCGTAAAGTACATTTGGACAACTCTTGGACTCAGGGTGGATGGTACATGTCTGTGTGCTTGCTTCTCTGACTCAGAGAATGGTCCAAACATATTTTACAGTGTCCCTTGTGCTGGCCTAACTCCAAATTAGGATTGTGCTCTTAATTGCTCAATGGATCAATTCAGGGCACAATTCTATACTATGCCGGCCTAGTGAAGCTGACATAGCAGGGTTGTATCCTAAAGCCCAGCAGGAGGCAGCAGCAGCAATGTCCAGGACAAGGGGAAGTTTTCCCCTTGCACCCGCGTAAGCCCAGGTTGCCCCTATGGGCCCGCTCAGATCTGCGCCTGCTGTTTTGCAGGCGCAGAGGAACGTGCACACAGCCTGAATCAGGGCCGCCCTGGCCGGGAGTTAGGATATGGCACTACGGCTGTCCTGCATCACAACCACTGTCTCTGCCCACTGTGCTGCCCAGTTACGCCCCCGGAACGCCTTCGTGGCGGCCCTGCGCTGACCGAGCGATGCCAACGTTCGACTGGCTCATAGCCGATGTTGCCGGCACTGCTGCTTGACAGCATGTTTGTGACAGTGTTCGGCTGGCGCAAGAGCTTAGCGCCAGCGCAAGGGGGAGTATAGGATTGCGCTCTTCCCCCCCACCCATCAATTTGGAAATCTGGAATATATTCCCTATTACATCTCATCTAAACCAAAATGACTTCAAAAATTATCACACTGACCAAGTCATATACCATTCGTGACGATACAGATTTAAAAGACTTTCCATTAATTTCAGCTGAACGTTGCCTCTTGCTCTAGTTGCTACGTTTCAATACAAACTAGAAGGAAAATACGTAGTTTTCATGAAATGGAGAAGTGAGGCCAGCAATATTTCTCAAATATTACTGAATAATTCAACAAGTCTTGTCGATCCTGTGCATGTCTGCTCAAAAATAAGCCCTACTCATTCAATGGGAATAATTCCAAGGTAAATGTATATAGGATTATAGCCTTAACCTAGTATTAAAATTTTTAGCAACTCTGTCTTTACACGTCTAAAGTTATGAGATCTAGCTTCACATGGAAGAAAACACATCATATCAAGCAGAAATTTCAGCAGATGTGTGTTCTGTATGTTCAATTATATTTTAATCGTGTACAACAATCTAAGTTAAACTATATTAAAACTTACAGTGGAAAAACCACATGGGAGGAAGACTCTGACCTACTTAGGGCACAATCCTAAGCAGTGCCGGACTGGCGAGGCCGATGGGATAGCGCCATATCCAACACTGCTTAGGAGAGCCTGGACCTTCCCCCACAGCAAGGGAGCATGCGCTCCCTTGCCGTAGGGGAGGCTCCAGTCTCCCCTATGTGCTCCTTGGATCTGGGCCGCTAAAGAGCAGGCGCAGATCCGAAGAGACCGTGCGGCCCAAATTGGGGCTACGCGGCCTCGCTGACGGGCTTATGAAGTGACCGTACAGCTACCTCCCAAGCCCACCCATGTCCCCCCTCCCACCAATCCCCATCCCGATACGGGACAAAGAATCCCTTGCTCTCCATTGGGAGTCTCTCCATTGGCACTCTGAAGCTGACGCTGCAAGTAGCATCAGCTTCAGAGATGGAGCGCCGTCGCGGGGGTGCTGCTTGGCTATGACGTAGCGTTGCCGCAAGGGGCACGCTAGGATTGCGCTGCCCGTTTGCTTTGTGCATGAACCATGGTGCCCAAACGACACCATTATGTCTGAACTAGAATCACTGAACATGTTTTGTAAAACTAAAAATGTTAAGATTTTACACACAAGATCTTCTCTTTTATAAAGTAACATCAGTAGGTACTACATTAATTAAAGTGGCATAAATTGAACTCTTCAATACCCACAGAATGGATACCTGCAGAGTGGTAAAACAGCTGACCACTTAGGCCAAACTTTATAATAAGAATACAGTTCAACAGGAGTATTTTATGGAATCTAGATGCCATAATTTTTAGACAGAATGTTTAATAATCTCTTTCAAACAGGGGTTTCTTCTGCAACTTCTAAAGGAAATGCAGCTTTAACTTCACAACAGCACTCAAGAAAGTAAGGCTTATGCCTGGAAACATGGAAACAACTATGATTAAATTCCCCTACTTGGCTAAAACTTGAATATTATCTCAAAATTTGAAAATCCAGTGACAAACATTCTAGCTGCCAGCATATTCTGATGCATATTATTTAATGAATATAAATAGGGAAAAATGCACTAGTTATTGTTTAGGAACATGGTATTAAAAGCTTTCATAAACAGTAACAATTTTTAAAATTAGGATGCCCTTTTAAGCACAATACTAAACAACATTACAATACAAATATATTAGGAAGTATTAGTGCTTGTTTTCTACAGTTAACTCCTTTGAAATCCTTTGCAGCTTTCATATGTTTAAGAATGTAAGAAAAGGCCTGTTTGACCAGGTACAAGGCCAATCTAGTATTCTGTTTCCCACAGCGGTGCACTAGCTGCCTCTGAGAAGTCCAATCTCCTTAAAGTCAATTTTATCTTCTTATGAAAGAACATGAACTCTAGTTCCAGATCACACTTCTTTTAATTCTTAATTATAGAAAAAATGATATAGCTTATCACAGCAAGCAGGCTGATGTTCTTTTAACCGTGTTTTATTGGGAGCGGATGCATATAGTAAATATTGAAGTTTTAGAATATTTTTAAAAGAGAATGAAATAAATTACTGTATGATGCTATCTATCAAAGAGCCAGATCTGAAAACAACACTTTCCGTGACTAGCACACATAACTGCATTTTAAAAAATGATATCAAATTTTAAGAAACTATTCTGCACAGAGTGGAAAATATAAATTCCTAGATGCCAGCATCAAATATTTAGGTGCCTTAGCCACCAAGCACCTGGGATTTTTCTGGCCTAACCTAAGAGAAGCAAGAAGGAAGACTAATCAAATAAAATGAATAGGTTAAAGTAAATTATCTGCACAAATAGCCAATTCTTTTTAATAACCAATTTGAAGTACTAACCCCTAAGACAACTAGTTTTTTGTTCTAAATTTGAGTAATTTTTTAAAAGAAGCTCATTTCTTCTTTGGGCAACTGTGCACTTCAGATATTCACTGCAAGCAGATAATCTCAAAGTGTTTTAATGCTACCACTTTCTTTCCAGATCACCAGAAGCATTACAAAAAAGGGCAATTCAAACATTTGCTTCAATTTTCACTTCATACATATCCACACTTAAAAAACAAAATAAAAACAAACCCTAAAATCTTACTATATACCCTTCAGATATACCAGACTCCGCCTTCCAAAGTAATAAGAATTTAGAAGAGGAAATGTTAATTTGATTTAACCTATATTATCAGCTTCTATATAATTTTCTTGCTACCTAAAGAAGGTGAAAGACAAATTTTCATTTTATAACCTAATTCCATTTCATTTTATTTAACTGTCTACATTATTCTGTGAGTGTGTGCACATACACTATCACACACAGAAACAGTGGTATCTACATACAATTTTACACAAATATTTACATACATATTTTATACACATAAACTAATGTAATTCCATGATTTTTTAGTAGAAAGGCATATGCTTTTTAGCATATTTAATTGTTGCACTGGTCTTACAAGAGTACTTAAACCTTTTGCAACAATTAGCTAAAGCACAGTTCATCCAGGATTTTATAGATTGTATATAAAAAATACAATACCTAGAATGCTTATCAAACAAATAATGCTTTATTGGCATCTAAAAAAACATTAAAACGTTATGTTAATTTTCAATTTTTTTTAACCCACTGCAGTACGAGGAACAAATCACGGACACTTACTTTTGAGAAGCGGAGATTATAATGCAGAAATTTCAAGAACGCACCATTTCTGTATTATTTATGCTCTTTTTTGTGTGTCAAACTGCAGGAACATACAATATCACAGCTCTGCCTATGCTTTAAAATTCTGCAGCAGCCTAAAAACCTGGACAAGATACACCAGCACCTGTTTTCAAGTATAACGATTTCCATGACCAACCTAGTAGCTATATATCTAAAAAAATTTCATTTCTTTCATAGGAAGTCTTTGTTTGACAAGCTGTTATTTTTCCTTGTAAGTGGGGCAAGTTTGTCAGAAAAAATAAAAAAGGAAAAGGAAAAAAGAAAAGTTTACCTACTATGTTCAAATTAAGAACAACATTCTATACAGGTCAGTTGTACAGCTATAAGTGAAAGATGAACATGAACATTAGATTAACTTAATTCTGGCAGACAAAAGTGAACTCCTAAGGTCCAGTCAGCAATTCAGCTATTACAGAGAGAGATGACAACTTTACAAAAGGTATCTTTTTTACCTACTGAGTGATGATTATGTCCCCTCAGTTTCTGTGCTTTCTACCACTGGTTCACTTTCTAATTCAGCTTCTGTGTCACTCTTCTCGTTTTTAATATCACTTGAAGTTGTCAGCTTTTCATAAAGTTCCAATTCATCCTCTACTTGCACAGCAGGTGGCTGACTTTCTGTCTCTGTGTTTTCACCATTAACTTGGTGCACACTGTCAGCTTTTTGTTGAGAAGTGCCCCCTTCAAAATATTCAAATGATCTTGGGTGTGGAGGAGGTATCCAGTTGTTCTGTATTCTCTCTCTCCCAAATCTGTTCCCATTAATTTCTCTTCCAAAATTAAAATCTCTGTCATCTCTGTCCCTCTGTCTTTCCCAGGGCCTACGGCGGTCATCAAAGTCTCTGTGAGCATCCTGTTCCATTCCCCGGTTCCAGCTAGGACCACTTCGAGTATCAAATCTGTAGTTAGTTTGTCGATACCGCTCTCTATCTTCCTGGAAGCCTTTGAGGCCACCATATGTAGAAAAGGTATGATGCTCTCTTTCATCATAATCTCCTCTCTGTCCCCAATGCTTTTCTGAATTGAAAGCAAAATGCTCTCTCCGACCAAGGTTTTCCATACCTGGTCTTCCAAAGTTCTCTCTTAAATCTATGTGTGACCTGCCAAGATGTTCTCTTCCATCTGCTGGAGGTCTTCCTAGACTCTCTCTTGGATCTAGTGGTGCCCTTCCAACAGAATCTCTAATGTCCACTGAAGAAGGTCGATTTAGGTTCTCTCTATTCTCCACTGGAGGAAAGCGATAATCTCTATCCCCTTCCTGCTGAATGCTGTCCTCTCCAAGAGGCAACCTTTTATCGGGATTAGAAATGCTATCAGCGTTTTGCCTACCAACAGTTCCAAATGGCCTTTCTGTTTGATTAAAAAGATCTCCTGGAATAAAAGGAGGTCTTGGTGGAGGAAGGGATGGGTCAAGGATTGCTGGAGGAGGAATATTACGTTGTGGTGGCATTCCAGGCTGTAGTAGTGGAAATCTTGGCCCAGGTGGCTGTGGCATTAATCCTGGGCGAAGATCTACTAGAGGCAGTCCAGGCAACCTTTGACTAGCAATAGTTAAATGGGGCAAATTTTGAATCCCAGCAGGTGGCTGTAACCCTAGAAGCCCAGAAGTACTTGAAATATTTGGTGGTGGCACTCCTAATAGTCCAGAGCTACTTGAGACAATTGGTGGTGGCAATCCTAGAATCCCAGAGTTGCTTGATACAATGGATGGTTGGACTCCTGTCAAAAGCCCAGAGCTACTTGACGCTATGGGAGGCTGGAGTCCCATGAGAAGGCTGGAGCTGCTTGACACACACATGGGCTGGAGTCCTGTCAGAAGGCCAGAGCTGCTTGAGACACTTGGAGGCTGAACACTTGTCAGAAGCCCAGAGCTGCTCGAAGCATTAGGTAGTTGAACTCTTGTCAAAAGTCCGGAGCTGCTTGAGACACTGGGTGGCTGCACATGCCCAGAGCTACTTGAGACACTGGGTGGCTGCACTCCCCCTAAAAGCCCAGAACTGGTAGAGATGCTGGGTGGTTGCACTCCTCCAATAAGTCCAGAACTGCTTGAAACATCATCTTGAACTAAAATGCAAATATAAAAATACAAGTTAGCATAAAAAGTGTACACACTACTAAACAGCTAGTTTTATTTATAGGTTACTTATGTCATCATACAAACATACAAATTTTTAAACATAACTGCTTTAGAGACCCAACCAGAATCACCAGAAAACGTACAAGCCTGAAATTGTAAGAGAAAACCTGCTCTGATTAACAGCAAAGTTAGAGATCAATACCTATATGTTGATTTTTGATCTTTTATTCAAGACAGTATCTGTTTAGACAAAAATAAACATGGCATCTTCAATTTGAGATTAGATTAAGAAACAAAGAGTTTAGAAGTAATTCTAAACTACTTTCCATATGTCTTTGCTAAGGAGTTAAATAGAACCAAAACAGTATGTCTTCTTTGAAGGAGAACCAAGTTTTAACAGTCTTTTCCTGTCTCTCTTACCATCTGGATTCTCCAGTGAGATATAAAATAAAATGTTATACCATTTAAAGCTGTTTGATACCACTCTTTATAAGACATAAACACAGTACGTGAGCCCTACTGAAAAGGCTTATGACACAATATAATGAAAGATGATATTATGTAAAGACCTCTAAACTGTAAAAAAAAATAGAAAATCCGTTCCAGATGAGGGACAAAGAGCTCCAGGCATGATGAACCAATCTCAGATCCCTATCTCCTTTCTTGAAAAAAGCTGAATGCTTTCTAGTCTCAAAGATGAACCACAAGATCAGCAACTTCACATGATGTATCTGCACAAACTACTCATCTCCCCACATACCAAATGCCAGCCTGTCAGGGCAAATACAAGTATTTAATAATCCACCTGCAGTTCGAAGTGGTACAATCCTGCAGTACTTATGTGAGGCTGCTGATTGTGTTGTTTTGCTAAAATAACTTCCTTTCCCTTTTTAGAGTGCACAGGTAAGGTCAACGTAGGGTAACTTTGGTCCATAGGACTTCACTAATAGTTTTATTGTCTTGCTTACCAGTTCTATTTTCACTAGATGAAATCTGAAGGTCTGAAAGGTGGGAGCCTTTTTCATCCAATTCTGCCTTGCTACTTGAAAGAGAAGTAAAAACACTTCCAGCAGATAATGTTGGGGTGGTGAGACTGCTAGAAACTGTGCCAATTGGTAGAACAAGGCTGCTAAAAGGAACATCTTTCATGGACTCTTGCGTAATTGGTAGTGAAGGCTGTACAATAGCTGCAAAAACAAATACATAAGATTTCAGTAAGGTCTTCTTAGGGTGCAATCCTAAACTGAGTTAGGCCGGCATAAACTAAGCCAGCAAAGTTTGGCCGGCGCAAGGGACACAGTAAAGTATGTTTGGACCACTCTCGGAGTCAGAGAGGCCAGCACACAGACATGCGCCATCCTCCCTGACTCCGAGAGTAGTCCAAACATGCTTTATGGTGGCCCTCGTGCTGGCCAAGCTTTGCTGGTTTAGCTTATGCCAACCTAATTCCAGTTTAGGATTGTGCTCTTAATCTTTAGTTAAGAAGTTTGTGATTGAGGATCATAGTGAACTCAGCCCATTTGTTGCTAAGGAACCTTCAACTCAATGCTTAAGATTGCCTTTTCAGAGGATTCAGGGAACTACAAGAGGGAAGAGGGGAATGGGAAAAAGCTCAAGTATAAGGATTGCTTGTGCATGTTCTTGTTTGGGTCCCACAGAGATAGCATGGCTAAACACTCACCCATCTCTAGGGGATCAGAGAGATGTGGTAAACAAGCTGATTTTTGTTACAGACAGGGAACAACAGTATGCAGATATTAGGAAATTTTCTGTGTTTACATTTGTCTAATTGCCTGACTGTGTTAGTTGCTAAGATCCACACCAGGGCCCTGCCAATGCCTGAGCCTTTTTCAAGCCTTTGTTTTACTTTCTTTCTTGCATTATCCAATTCCCTGATTCGCCACTTGTTTTTGGAGCTTTAATTGACTCTACCTTTTAACATGCTGTGTCCCTGCTATTGTTTGCATTCAGTCAGAGCTTTGTTAGTCCTCACAGACCTTAGGTTACATGCTACAGACTTAAGAGAAATGAGGAGCTTGCAACATAATTGAAAAGGAGGCATTCAATGGTGATCTCTCTCTGCCTTTACCTGCCCTCTGATGGCAAGAGGTTTCAGAGACTGCTGAAGTGAACCATGACATGGGGCAGATCTGGTTGAAAGAAGGAATGTGCCGGCACCAGAGCTTCCCCCAAACAATCACCACACATTGTTTCACTAAAAACATGTGAAGGAAAGTAATGAAGCAACTTACGTGTTGGGACTACTGATGGAACAACAGGAGGCGGAACGGGAGGTGGAACTGGAGGGGGCAGATAGCCTAGAAGAAACAAAGAGTCATGAATATAAATAGACAACATTAGTAAAAGTGATCTGGGTAAATAATTTATAAAGACAGAGTTCACTGAAATTTTGAAAATCCTGAAGTTCATGGGGAAAAAATCAGCAATTGCTGAAGTTAAAACTGAAGTTCCATTTAAGCCAAAACTGTTACTATTTTAACCAAGCACTTCAGAGATAAGTTCCAAACTTACCTCTTAAATACAAAATTCCTAATAAATTAGTTAAACTGACTTAACAAAAACAATCCTATACAAACTATAAATTTTAAAGGGAACTTACCAGGAGGTGGTTGTGATGGATTGAAACTTGCTCTCATGAAGGGAGGGGGAGGAATACCACTATAGCCAGGAGGAGGGACAGGCATTGTAACTGGAAATGCTGGTGGAACTAAACTGACGGCTGGCACAGCTGGCGCCACAGGAATCTGTTCAGGTGGAAAGAAGACAAATCATATACATTGATCTTCAGTATTTACTTCATACAGAGCCCAAGCCTGAGCTCCTCAGTCCTGAGCTCAGTAGGAGCAATGCCAAAATGGCTACTGCTGCTTCCTTCAGGAGCCACTGTGGTCTCCTCAGGGGTAGGGGATAATCATCTCCTTCCCCCAAGTAAAGATCCAGCCCTGCAATGGGGCTACTCCACTCTCTACCAGCTTTTTGCCTCTCTGCCCCGTGTCTGCTGTTGGAGCCCAACAGGAGTTCAGCACGCAACAGTGAGTGCTGCTGGCAGTCCCACCCCCTCCCAGGGCCGCTCCTCCACTTCCTCCATCCTGCTCCACCTCCTCCCCACCCCCCTCTGCCCTGAAGGGGCTTACAAACGGTCAGCACTGCTGGAGTGCTGGCTTTTCATACTGCCTGAGCTGAGATTAGGAGCTGAGGTTAGGCCCAGTGAGAGCAGTGCTTTACGGCACGTTCGCAACACTTTTAGCCAGGGATACACATGTACCACTGGTGATCTGGGTCTTAGGATCGGGCCCACAGTTACTTTGACAACTGATTGCCTGCTGAGGCTTGATGGCAGGCAGCCAGAGGAGAGAACCACACTGGGAAGGCGACATCTGGGCCGGAGGATTGGCAGATCACAAGAATACTGTAGATTTGTAAAAAAAACCCATTGAAAAAAATGGTGGTTTCAACTAGCCTGCTCATGTAAGCCGCCTTGGGCATTTGCTTCGGCATGGGAAAGGCGGGGTATAAATTCTTCAAAATAAATAAAATAAATATAATAAGAGACTTTACAACTAAGGCTGCAATCTTATGAAGATTTACTTGGAAGCAAATACCCCTGAATTCATTGAAACTTACTTCTGGGTATACCTGTCTAGTACTGGGCTGCAGAAGCAGTAACTGGAATCCTGCACACATTATAACAAAAGAAAGCCCGAGTTCTTCAAAGACTTGATGTAGGCACAGCATAATTTTGCTCTCTTATAATCAAAATATAGCAGATTTTAGGGCTCAATCCTAACCAACGTTTCAGCAACGGGATAAGGGCAATGCAGCTCTGAAGTAAGGGAACAAACATTCCCTTGAAGAGGCCTCCATGACTGCCCCCGCCAACTGCAGAATGCAGCACGTGCCCCATTGGCACAGCTATGTCAGTGCTGTAAAGTTGGTTAGGATTGTGCCCTTAAATGCTTAACTTGTTCAATATTTACTGAACATTTTTCCGGCTTTGCTCTGCCTATGACAAAGGTGGGCAAGCCTTATTGCCTTGGTTCCTCTGCTTCTACATTCTATGGCGTTGTGTTTCAATAAGAGATATTTATTTTAAAACATACAGTAGTAAGTCCTGTGGCACCTTAGAAACAACAGCCAATTGTCACGGTGCTTATCTTATACATTTATGTATCACAGATTCTTTGGTTTTTAGGAGTAACTTTTCCATAGCACAGAGGGGCTGAGTAGGAAAGAGGGGCTGGAAAGGCCTAGTCTGAAATTGGAACTCTGGTTGTGTGCGAAAACCAAAGTGAGCTCAGAGTGCAAATTGGGGCTTTTCCCAGCTTCAGGGCAGCCCACAGAGGGGAATGTGGGCCTCCCAGACCCTGAAGGAGGCTAGCACAACCTCCCGCATAAGGGGAAAAGCCCCTGGATTCCCATGGCATGCAATCACTGCAACGCCATCAGGACATTCATTACTCCCCTTAAGGGGAGAGGCCCAGTTTAGGTAACCAGGGGTGGTTCACAACCCACCACTTTCGGTACCACTGATTTACAGAATTGCAGCCTAACACAACTTTTTGTTGCATAAGCTTTTTTTGTACACCCTACTACATATGCATATGCATGAAGTGTGGTGGGGTATGCATGTGCTTCATGTAAATGTTCATGCAGGTGCGCAAAAGAGAAAAAGGAACATAGTCAAATGGCCATGACATGTAAGAGGTGTAACCCCTGGCAATGTCATGGGATGTGGTGCAGGTGGATGCATCTGGAGGGGAAAGTCAACAAGATTGTGGGTCACCTTCTGCACACTAGGATCTGTTTGGATCTAACTCACAGAATTCAGGTTTATCATGCTATCATGAATAATAAAAAGCATCTAAACATTTGAAAGAATGATAGAGAAAACATTACTTAAGATGAATTGTACTTCTGTCCTAGCTAATGATGGAAAGTTAGTAATGGATGAAAACTAGTTTGCTTTCACACTGCTATGTCAGGAGTTATCAGAAGCTAAGGAATGATACCCACATCCCAGAGAGAGAGAGAGAGGTAATTTTTTCTGAAATTCTTAAAAAAAAACTGTTAACTTGTCCCTAAAGACAACTTATAGACAATGACAAGGGCACGGAGAATTAATAACAACAGATAAAACATTTATCCTATCCCCGTCCAACCTGCACAAGGCAGTGGCACTGACAGAGTGCACACTGCACTCTCTTACATGGGGGCAAGTAAAAAGGCGTTTAGTCATTCCATTTTTATCTGCCTTTAATCCTAAATGAGAAAATAGAGACAAAATCAAGAACAAAATCAAGTTCTTTTGTCAGAGACAAAATCAAGAACACTACTAACCTGTAACATAGCAACAGACTGTGTGTAAGTTTCTGTTTGTGTTGTGATGACTGTGGTCTTGTCAACAGTTGTACTTTGGGTTGTTTGCACAGGTTCTTTGACAGTTTCTGAACTTCTTACAGTTTCCCATTCTAAAGAAACAGGATACACAATTGGTTAGAAGACAATTAAGAATTATCAAGTTACTACAATAGAGACCAAGTCATCATGACAACAAGATGTACTTAGAAAAATCTTTCCAGTCGTGGCCAATTTACCCCAGTGAACTACTGAATTCAGCTTTCTGAATTTAGAGCAAAGCCATCATGTAAGTAGCAGCAAATTGGTGAGAATTAGATCCTAGCAAGATCTTCAATGAAAACTAAGGTGGAAAAATACAGTTTGGGAAAGATATGGAAGATTAAAGTTTATTTAAAAACCTTATTAATGGGAAATGTCATAACTCAGTTGATATGGAAACAGTCACTCTACTTCTTAATTGGTCTGAGAACACAACACCTGCCATTATTCATGCTTACAGACACATTTACTATCTCGGAAACCCATTGTTCTATAATAAAGCATGAAAAAATAAAGCTCAAAAATAAAAATTAACCTCTCATACAATTAAACATCCTTACCACTATTTACTGTCTCCTGGTCAATCATGCCTCCTTCTGCAAAGCCATCTAAATCATCCAATTTAACTTTCTCCCAAGGTATATATGAAACTCCAAGATCCACATCCCAGAATTGTTTATATTCAGTTTTCACACCTTTATTTAAAGCCCACGCAATCTGAAAATGAAATACAACTCAGTGGTGGTGCAAGCAAATCACAACCAGCATCTCAAGCAGGCACCACTGGTTTTTGCCCACATTTCAATATACTGAATCATCTGCCACAGAGAGCACTAATTCACAAAATGGAAAGAACGTACTCATTTTCCAAAAGCTTTCCAAGCACTCCATCCCTAAAGTAATTTTCTTTCTTTTTGTACAGTTATGTGATTATTTTTCTTTCTTGGAGGTTATATGATGTTGTACTATTAGTCTTCCATAGCACAGGCCAAGCTTATTCTTTAATCCTTTTCTGCTCTATGAAAACTGTGATGTGCTTATCAAGAATACTTCCAGTTTGCCATTATTTTCCCTAGCAATGTCCACCAGCTGCCATGGTAGCCACCAGCAAGAATGGACTCTAAAAGTATTCTTAGAACCAGTAAAGCAATTAACGAATTATACATTTTTTTTGTATTCAATGGGTTTTTACCCTGACTTTCTCCAAGTAGGGCATTCAAGGTGGCTATCATTGGCTTGTATTTTGGCTTGCTTCTGATTTGTTTGTTACCAATTATTATTTTGTTTTGTAGTGGATTATTGTGTTTTATTTTGCTGTAAACTACTTTTGCTGGGCCCTATCCGAAAGAGCAGTACATATGTTTTTAAAAATATGTATTTTAAAATGCTCACAAATATCTTCATTTAAGATACCATAAGCAGTCTGAATACTGATTGCTTTTTCCCCTCCAGTTTCCATAAGCCTACTATCCTCTCAAAGATAATATACAGGTGTGCCCCATTCTGATTCTGTATACTGATTCTGTATCCACGGTTTTGGTTATCTACCGATATCATAGATATCGGGATACCTATTAAAAAGATAGGGAAACATCATCGGTTTTGCTGCAACAAGGTAAAGAAAAAGAGATTTGTTTAATATTACCCTATCTTTAAAAAGGTGTCCCCAGTATCCACGGTTTCAGGTGTCAACGGTGTGGTCCAGAACGGAACACCAGCAGATACTGGGGCATGACTATAATTCTTTATATTATTTAAATTAGTTTAAAGGTCAACACCATCCTGCAGATTGTGGGCACTATTTTCTCTAAACTCAGATTGGCAACTTTGCCTTAAGTTTCACTCTACTCATGACTTGGTCCTGTTCTACTTTTGTAATTAATGGATATATCTCCGTTCCTCTAAAACAGCATTTCTCAGTGTGGGCTATATGGATATCCAGGGAGTCATATCCTATTTCTATGGGGCCACGTGGGAATACAGAATATTTAGGGGGCACAGTAAATTTCTGAGGGGGCTACCCAAACTTAACTGCCATGAGCATGATGAATTTATCACGAGGAACACAACAAATAAAGTGCCAAGTATCAGAATATTTTCTGTTTGTAGGATTTATGCTGCTACTATACGTAAGTGCTGTCCTCCCCCCCCCACATCTTTCCTTCAACTCAATTCCCCCCATCCTATTCTGCCACCCCTGGAAATAGCAATACAAGGGTTCTGTTCCAGGCTGACTGAGGTACTCCTGAATAGAGGCACTCTACTAGAAGCCTTGTTAGAGGGCGGGCATACACTGCAGCATCTTGTCTCTGGTTTCACTCGTTATAAGAAAAGGTAACTTGCATTGAAGGTGGGTAGTTCTTCTATAGAGGTACCTTAATAATTTTAGATCCAATCTTGTATGATCCAGAGCTTAGCTTCTGCAGAGCACGATAGGCGTCTTGTCTATGAACCATACAGACATAAGCACAACCTCTGGGAGGGATCATCTACGAAAAAGAATACAAAATATTAAAAACAGGAACTACTATCGGTACCTCTGGATTGTGTCATGGCTAAATCCACTGAAATTAACTAAGGGCGCAATCCTCACCTGGAGTTAGGTAGGCCCAGTTGGCCAGCAAAGTTTGGCCGGCACAAGGACCACCATATAGTGTGTTTGGGCCACTCTTGGAGTCAGGGAGGGTAGCACACATCTATGTGTTGGCCTCTCTGACTCCAAGAGTGGCCCGAACATATTTTACGGTGTCCCTTGTGCCAGTCAAATTTTGCTGGCCTAACTGTGCTGGCCTAACTCCTGGTTAGGATTGAGCCCTTAATTTAGTAATGACTAACCTGTTTCACTGATTTCAATTATGCTTGTTCATGACTTTCTTTTGATACAAACATCCAGGTTTATTATTTTTAACTAAACTGTACATAGCTGCTTAAACAAAGTTATTTTTTAAAAAGATATTTTTTTAAAAATGACAATTTCACTTACATTTATCGATTCTATTTGTCCAAATTCTTCAAACAAATTGGTTAAGTCTTGCTGCGTGGCTTTCTTGTCTACCTGTCCAACCCAAAGAGTAGTACTGCACACTGTCAAGACAAATGTTGCATAAATCAAATATTAGTTTGCTTCATTATATGATATGCTCATTTAACTTGGAACTTTTTGTCTTGACTTTTTCCAAAAGCAAGCTGAAGCAAATTGGTATCTTCTACAAGGAATTAATCTACCGAATCAATACAATCAAGTTGCTTAATTTAAACACTGAATTTCAGAGTCTTAAGTAACATGCACCCCAACCCTGTACAGCTGATATAAACCATCAATTACCAAAGCTATTTGAATTCCTAGCAAAAGCATGTAAAGGCTTCCAAGAACAAGGAAGGTGCAGTCAATTTGCTAAATATTCATCCATCGTAAACAAGAATTAATGCGATGCAAATTGTAAAACTTAACTTGTAAAACTTAACTGAAATTTAACTCAAACTCAAAATATTTCACAAAAAAAATTAGTGGACAAGATTTCTGGATAACAATTGTTGGAGAGAAAATAATATATAAACAAAGTTGAAAATTACAATTCAGAGGAACCCAATGGACCAAAATGCACTGGGAGGATTGCAGAATATATCAATACAGAAAATGTTAAGAGTGACGGAAAGAGCACCTCCTTCCTCTCACAATGTTCTTGTCTATGGTCTTGGAAGCCATTAACCTTCTTGAAGTACACCCTCATCCAAACTTTGGGAAGCACCTTCAAATGCTGTACAGAGAAGTCTTCCGGCAGCATTGTAACAGTGTTTCAAGGCAAAAATCAAAGTAATGTCCAACACAGGTATAGTGCCTATACACGATGAGAGATCACTGACAAAAGGTTATGGTGACAAACTCTTGTGTTAAAAGTAGCATGGGGAGTGATTTAACACACATAAAGTAAAGACTGAGGGGAAGCGGAAACACCCCATCACTGCTGCTGCCTCCTCCTCCTTACTCAGTCATTTAGAATGGACTAGGTGAGGAGAAGGCTGAACTCCCAAAGCGCCTTCCTTACCTTTACCTCTTCTGCCTGCTGGTTCACACCTAGCTGCATCTTCAAACACAGAGTGGGAGAAGTATGCTGGAAGCAGAAGATAACTCTGTTCCTAGCATGCTCCATCAAGCCTGTATATTTTAAGAAACAGCTAGGCAGAAACTAACAGGCAGTGGAGCTAAAGAGATGTTACTCCACTTCCTTCTTTTCTGCTGTCCCACTCCATTGCTTTTTTCTCTAGCTGCAATTGACAGCAGCAGAGATTCTGACAGAAGAGGTAAGTTGCCACTGCCCTGATCCTTCTCGTACTCACTCTCAGCAAGAAAGAAGAGAATCAGACACAACTTGAAGTGGCTGGATGGGTAATGGGCCAAAGGCAGCAGGCAGATGTGGGGCACCACTTGTCAGTTTCCTGCTTCCCCACTCAAAGTGGCTGCTTCATTCTGCCTCATAGCTGGGCTGGCCCTGACCGTGAACACCTTTAGAGTGCAATCCTAAACTGGAGTTAGGTCGGCATAAACTAAGCCAGCAACGTTTGGCCAGCACAAGGGCCACCATAAAGTATGTTTGGACTATTCTCGGAGTCAGGGAGGATGGCTCACGTCTGTATGCTGGCCTCTCTGACTCCGAGAGTGGTCCAAACATACTTTACCGTGTCCCTTGTGCTGGCCAAACTTTGCTGGCTTAGCTTATGCCGGCCTAACTCAGTTTAGGATTGTGCCCACAGTTAGTCCTGTACTGTACACAACTGTGAAATTTTTATGGAAACACTGTTGTTGTCCTAAGCATTCTAAGGAACATATTAACTATTAACAGGCACCTAATGTTGAATTCTGGTGTCTGCTGTTTGTCGCATGGTATTTAAAAAACAATGTAATGAGTGCACTATTGGCCATCTTAAGTTATGATTTTATCAATGCAATATGCAGCAGAGGAATTGGAAAAGGCAGGGAGAATAGGTTCCTCAATTCATTGAAAGATAACACACACACAAATCTCACACCAAAATTAGCAGACACTTCATATACATATACAAGATCAAATTTCCTCTTACCTATAGTGACCTCGGCCCAGTCACCATCTCCTTGCCTAACCAACCCCACAATGTTACCATGAGTCTGAAATGTGCTGGGTGTGTGTGTGCGCGCGCATGTGTTGATGAGCAGGAATAGAGGCCACATGCACTGTTCTGAGCTTTTTAAGAGACAGGAAAAATACATACATGTGACCTACCACTTAGTGTTTTGGATCGTATGGGAGGTAAACCTTTCTTCTGTCTTTCTTTTTCCCTTTCTCTTGCTCTTCTTTCACTGGAGTACGACCTTGAGGACTTCCTCTTTCGTTCTCTCGATCTTGAGCGTGAACGTTTTCTATGTTTACGCTTGCGAGAGCCAGATCGTGATCTGGACCGTCTTTTTCTTGGAGACCTATAAAATATAAGCAGTTCAACACTGCTAACAGCACACATGCACATCACTGCACTCCAGGCCACCTGAACAATAGATACTGTACATTGAGCTTTTAAACCAAAGCCTGGATATTTATGACTCCAGGATGAAAATTTCTATACAGGAGCAAAAAAAAAATTACAAAACCTTGAACGAGATCTTGAGCGTGTTCTTGATCTTGAAAGTATGGCTGTTTTCTTTTCCTCTTGCTCAAAGACTTCTTGTTCAACTGCCTCTTGTCCTTCATCTATATCCATGTCCTGAAAGCAGAAGAAATTATATGCTCACACAAATGTTTAAGAAAACATGTGTTCTCCAATCTAATGTATATAAACAAGATGGGTTATGCAGATTACTGGACAGGGTCATAAACATGTAAAAGTTTGCTTTGGGAAAAACCCTGCACTTTGTATCAAAGGGGAAGAAATGTCATGCAACTGGATCATGTATAAACACCGAAACAGGTAATTAGGGCTGATAATGCTGACTTCATCCATCTGTTCAGCAGCTGGGGAAAATCCTTATGGGTACAGGAGTGAAGCACAGTGTTACATAAGAACATGATGGAGGGTATGATATATTTTGTGCTTTTCCATACCTACGTAGTCAGAACCGTAACTAGGGCGGAGCCTAAGGGGCACCTGCCTTGGGCCCTGCGCCAAGAAGGGGTGCAGGATTGGCCCAAGGCTCTGCCGTAGTTACAGAGGTGACTGCCTTCGCACTGCAAGCAGCGTGAAGACAGTCACACCCATGCTCTCCCCCAGAGGAGGCAGCGCAGGCTGTTTCGTGTGCCCACCCCCTTCTCTGGGGAGAACCAAAAATGATGTCATGTCACATTGTGATGCCACAGCCCTGGAGCGCCACGGGACAGAGTTGTGACATCACTGCCCCAAGCGCTGGGGCAGGACTTTATGGCTCTGTACATAGTAACCAAGTTCATACTTAACTTATTGAAACAGAAATAGTAAATTTCACCTGTTGTTGAACATCCATAGAATTGTCAAGGCTTGGTTCCACTTCTAAAAACTGCTGATGGCTACTGTCTTGTGAAGGTGATGCTGAATGCTCAGAACCAAAATTTCCTTCTTGAGTTTCTTCAGGGCTTTCCTGTAAAGCAATAACTTTACATGTCTGCTCACACAGATTAATGTAAAGAACATTTGCTACACCCAGAGGAGGAAGCACTGGTGTTGGGCGGGCACAAGTGAGCACTTGGCCTCAATGCCGAGCTGGAGGCTGGCTGGCGCTCCAGTAGCACCTGCCAACAGTAAGGAGATTTGGGTGTAGAGAAAGCAGGGAGTGGGTGGAACTGGACAGAGGGGGACCTGAGGATCAGGCCCATGGGTGTGTGTATGTACAGTTTCTGCAACTGCATCCCAAACTCTCCCCGGAACCGGGCAGCTTGATACAGGTATCTTTGGCTCTGCATCAGCTCAAACACTCGTGCAGAGTTGAGGAGACCCATTGCCACTGGCTGCAGTCTCCCAGGGAAAGGGGGCAAATCTGCGGCGGTATCCTGGCAGGGCCAGGAACCAGCGGTCACCCTTTGGGTACTGCCAGGCTCAGAATTGGGCTATATAACTTCCCTTAAATCTATTCAGCATTCTGACAGCTACTAAATGAATAGTATTGAACAGGTGACTGGGCTGTCAAATATCACAAATTTCCAACACCATTACATAGTTGTATCATGAACCGGTATTTTACCCAAATATAATAACGGAACATATACTTTTGGAATGCGGTAAATTCACTAAGAATGCACTTAACTGTTAATTATTTCACTTTAGTTTCCTGAGCATATGTCACAGTAAATCCAACCTGGCTCTTACCAATATGAATTTAATCTAATAACAAGTTAATCAAGTCAGATCAGCCTGAAGTTCAACACCTAGTATGTAACTATGAGGAAGGAATTCTAAAAATGCAACTATGAATATAACTGTAAATGTAATGTAAAAATGTAAACTATATAAAAATGTATTTTTTATTTTTTGCATTTTATGCAAATGCCCACAGTGTCTGAGCAAAGGTGGGAGAACTGGAATATTTGGTGGGCAAGGTAAACAACTGATATAAGTGGGCATAATGGAAACTTGGGCATTATGCAGAGACCCAGTGGGATACTGCAATCTCAAGTTATAAACTCTATAGGAGAGACAGAAAAGAGCATGTTGGGGTGGCCATCTAAGTCAAAGAAGGGGTAGAAGTCAGCAGAGAAGAGATTGACAGGGGGGGGTTCCAACTCCACAATAGAATCACTGTGGGTTAAATTAGCAGGACCAAGGAGTAATGTAATAGTGAGAGAATGTCATCATCTTCCAGATCAAAAACCTGAAGGGGACATTGAAATGGAAAAACCAAATCAGGGAGGCATCAATGAGGGTGGTGATCAGAACAGACTTCAATTATCCTGTATCCTTTGGGTTTCCTTTAAATGAGGAGACTAGTTAGACAGAAGCTGAAGGGGAAGGTTAAAAAAAAGATGCCAATCTTTCCAGAGTGCATGGAGGCTATTTAATATAACTGTAATAAGAGGCCCAGCTGAAATGTATATGACAAATGAAGAAGAGGTGAAGAGCGCAACCATAATCATTAGTGGGCTGAGGCACCATCATTATGTGGAAAAGCTACAATGTTTGGGGCTCCTCAGTCTAGAAAAAAGGCAACTGAGGGGGTTATGAATGAGACATATAACATTATACATGGGGTGGATAGAATGGATAAAGTTGATAAAGGGATACTCTTTTCCCTCTTACAACCAGGGGACACCCATTAAAATTGAGTGGTGGGAGAGTTAGAACAAACAAAAGAAGATATTTCTTTAACCAGTGTGTAATTACAGTGGGATGTTCCAGGACCCTCCATGGATACCAAATTCCGCAGATAGTGAAATCCATCAGGAGCCTCTGCCAGCAAACTGGAAATGCCTTTTAGAAACCTCCAGGGTGCCTTCTGAGGACAGGGAGACCCAAAAATGCACTCAGGATCCGCATTAACTCAAATCCATGGGTGCCAAGCCTGCAGATAAGGAGGGCCTACTGTAATATATGAAACTCCTTGCCACAGGATATGGTGATAGCATCTGGCCTAGATTCCTTTAATATAAAGGGGATTAGACAGATTTTTGGAGAAAAAGTACAGGGCTCTTCTTATGTACACATGTGTAAACCAACTGGCAGTTAATGTAAATGTCAGTTTGCATTTCAGCACAAGCTATTGGATAAAAGACTCTAGAAAACTCCTGTTCAAACAAATTGTGTTACCTTTTGGTGAATTAATTTTGGAGAGCTATGCTATGCTGTGAATTCCAGCGTTACTATATTTGTTTGCTGCTCTTTGAGATTCCTGTGTATCAACTATGAACCTGGATGTGGGAAGTCAGCTGAATAATTAGATTTAAATGTTGTTTTAAAACCATATTTAAAGTGTTTTTAAGTAAATGTTTGGTGACACCTAGTGGCAAATGTGCTTGTTTTTTCCTGTGAAGGCCTTTTTAAGTTTCACTGCTATTTAAGAATATCTGTGTATGCACATAGAGCTAGTTCTTTGTATTATCTCCTCCATCTATTGTATCTGGTTCTCAGTTCTTTCAGCTTAAAACCTGACAGTGCTGATACCAAGGAAATATTTTAACACAAAATGGTAAAAAAAAAAAAGTCCTTTCATAGGCGGAGCTTTCAAAATAAGTTCACTTGCGCACATGGCTCTTTTCAGACGATTGCTTCTATTTGCTTTTGAATATTTTACAGCTAATATGCTATTGTGATTTTCTGTGTCATGAAACAGATTATTTTGAAGATGCTGATTTTTATTGATTAGATAATCATAAAAAAAGAAAAAAGACATGAACCAATTACACTCATTGTCCAAACAAAAGAGCCATGTACCTTTGGAGGCTGCTGCTCCAGAAGCTGCTGGCGGAGATGTTCTAAGTTTTGTTGCTGCAATTGTTCAGCTAGTTGATGAAAAAGTGAGTTGTTCACAGATTCAGATACAAGAGGCCTAAAACAACATTAGAATAGTCAATCTATTTTATTATATGCAGATACTTCAGAGCCACGTTTCATATCAGCTTAATTCAGTAGAATGCTCTGTTTTACAATGCAAATTATTAGTTGACATATGCTTCTGTTTGAAAAAACGGTAAGAAACTAAGTGCAATCCTAGAAACTGTGCATCGACCCTCGTGTCGGTGCTAAGGCAACGGGACCAGCACTGCCTGCAGCGCTGCACCTCCGTTGCGTCGGCCAAAGCTGGCCAGCGCGAGGGAGGCTCCGTGTCCATCTGGACACCGGATTGGCAGGGGGGAAGGGCGTTGGGGACAGGACATGGGCGGGTCCAGGATCCAGCCATAAGGCCAAATCCTGTACCCGTTCGGGAGGCTGCGCGGCCACGATTTGGGCCAGACCCTCTCCTCAGCTCTGCGCCTGCTATTTAACAGGTGCAGATCTGAGGAGCCCATAGGGGAGGCTGGAGCCTCCCTAACGGTAAGGGTGCAAATGTGCCCTTGCTGTTCGGAGGCTCCAGCCTTGTTTATACTGTGCTGGATTTGGCACATGCTGGCCGGCCTTGCTAATCCAGCGCAGTATAGGATTGTGCCCTAGAAGTACTACTGTGCATAATTAGCACTTCTAGTGTATAATTTCCTCTTCCTGTAGTCCCTTTCACAAAATCCTGTGCCATTCCACAGAGCCCCCAAAACCTTTAGGAACAGATTTTGGGGGAGAACAGGGAAACAGGAAGGGGAAAGCCCTGTTTCATGAGTGCTATGGAAGTTAGGAGTCAAATAGTTCTGTGCAAACGTTGTAAGACTTGGGTCTCTGAAAAGGAACAGTGAAGGTTGAAACATTCCCATCATCATCAACCAACAGACAGCAAGCAAAAAAATAGTAGCCATTTTCCTTCTCCAAACAGGCAGAGAGGTGAAGGTGCTTTTGGGAATTGTAGTCATTATGAAGGCTGCTGCTATGGAGGTGCTGTGCTGTATTCTTCACAAAACGTACAACTCCAATAAGCACCTTCATCTCTCTCCCTTCTTGTTTGAAGAATAGCTCCATTTCTGTGCTGCCTCAGAAGAATGTGAAATAGCTTCTTTTTTGGTTGGCTTTCTGTTGCTGCCTCAGAACAATTACTGGTAAGTCATTTTCAAAGAATTTCATACCAGCCCCCCTAAGGTTCACCCTCGACTTATGCATGAGTCATAGCAAATTCTATTATTTTTGGCTTAGACTGTGCCTTCAACTTATCCCTGAGATTGACTTATACTTGAGTATATACAGTACCTACTTCCATGATTGATTTTTTCCTCAAGTTAAAGGAGAAATTGGAATAGAAGGGTAAGGCAGAGGGTTACCAATTTTCTTTTTCTATCACAACTCCCCTTGTGAGTGCTCCTATTCAAAGGCTGACTTTTAGTGGTGAAGAGCTAGCAAAGGGAAACCTGGAAAACCTCAGAGCATAACACTAAAAATCATGTATGACTCTTATATTTAAAATATTATAGTCCTTTTCTACATTTAAAATGTCCAAAGCATCTCTCTGAATCACAGGCAGGATTTCTAAACTTTGTGTAAATAGAGTCTAGTCATAAGGGAATTATGATCTTATCTATTCTTTTTAATGAGTCAACAAAACATAACGACATTTAATAGTGCAACAACAAAACCACATCTTAACTTTTACAAGCAACTCTAAATGAAGCTTATTGGGATGTCACTACCCTGCTGCCTAAGATAATTTGCAGAGCTGCTTTGAGGAAGAAAAAAATTAGTAAAGGAACTTGTAAATCCATGCAGGACCTCTGGAAGAGAAACATAATGTTTTTCCCTTTCCTATGTAAAACAAAATCTGAGGCACAAGAACTCGGCAAGCCCAGGAAGGTGTCTCCAACTTGCAGTCAACTGCTGAGCAGTTGCTTCTGGGAGCTCAGCAACCTGGAATTTTGGTAGTCATTCAATAAAGTCAGGCACCTTTTAACAAAAAGGTCTGAATACTTCAAGAGTATAAAAGGGACTGGAGAAGCCAATTGAGACATCCACTGGCCTCTATCACTGGATGGACAATGAAGAGCCTCTGGGAGGTTGCCTCCCAGGATGAACACCATGATAAGGAGAAAAGTCAGAGAATGGAGCAGTTGATAGACCTTGCCCCTTTCTTCCCGCCTAAAGTTCCACCTATCAATTGCATAGGGACTGGAGAAGCAAATAGGGGCAATAGCCATGGGACAAAGGAGCTCCTGGGTTGTTTTTTATTACTGTTGTAAGCCCCTCTGGAGATAATTTTGCTCAAAATATGGCATATACATCTAAAAATAAATATGAGCAGCCTTGAGCTCCTCCCTTGCAGGAAGGTAAAAACAAAATTCAAATATTTTAAATACTGTACATGTATAGTTCTAAACGTGGTGGGACGTGGTGGCGCAACGGGTTAAACCGCTGTTGCTGGGCTTTCCGACTGGAAGGTTGGGAGTTCAAGACTGCGCGATGGAATGAGCTCCCGTTGCTTGTCCTAGCTTCTGCCAACCTAGCAGTTCGAAAGCACCTAAATGCAAGTAGATAAACAGGGACCACTTTGGTGGGAAGGTAACGGTGTTCCGTGCGCTACGGCATATAGTCATGCCGGCCACATGACCACGGAAGCTTGTCCTCGGACAAAATGCCGGCTCTACATGCTTTGAAACAGAGATGAGCACCGCCCCCTACAGTCAGTCACGACTAGACCATTCGGTCATGGGGAAACCTTTACCTTTTATAGTTCTAAAAGAACATCCTAGCAGAAAATTTTACTATGGATTAAAAATTAATTTAAAATTCTAATCAATACCAACATTTAAAGAGCTCCATGTACTGAACACTGGGCTTCCCTCCTGCTAGTTATTTCTCAATTCTTACATAATGAAAATAATGAAACTTATGACAGTATCAGTAACTAAAACCAAGCCTAGAAAGAAAACTGATTCAAGATTTTAATCCATCTAAAATCTGCAATAATAGAAGGCTTATGAATCTGTCAGGCTGAACAAATACTTTTGATTAAGGTTGTCAAACAGGCCCATAGACTGAATGCAGCCCTTGGATGCTCTTTATTTGGCCCTAGGGTAACCCAGCACCACCATAAGCTGCTCCCAGCTGCTGAGCTGCGCTGAGGTGTCAAGGCTGAAAGAGCAGTCTGCATAATAAGGGCTCCCCCATATTTTGAAAATATTATCAGGATTTCTGTCTTCAGTTATCTGTAGCTAATGAATTCCTAATTAAGAAAAAGTACTTTGGTACTGGTCATGACCATTTTAACAACATCACTTCCTGCTTTATGACTTCACTTCTGGCCCTCAGCAGGTATCATGAATGCTATTCGGCCCGCTGTATGAAACGAGTCTGACACTCCTGCTTAATGGTGTCACTAACAAATGGTGTCATTGTTTTGTCTTTTCATCTCACAAAGTCTGAATTCAAAAAAAAATCTCAAAAAGTTTGTCAACTTTATTGCTAAGTAGGTTCCAAGTTAAAAAAAAATCATACTGCCGATTAATTTCACAAAATAACATACTAAATGATGTGCTTCTGACTTAGAACAAAATGTCTTACAGTTGTGAAGTTGGAGTTTCTTTTTTAGGTTCTTCGTTAACATCAGATTCTTCCCCAAAATCCCCAAACCTGTCCATCAGCTTCTAGAAAAAAACAAATAATGCATTAGAAATGTACTATATGCACACTATTTTACAATCCGATCTTTAAAAGACTACAACTATTTGGGCACACTAGCTGCATCATTTTTGATCAATTGGAGATGCATATGCTCAAATGTTGAGATTCTTATTTGTTATACATCCTTGGCATGTAAAAATGGTAAAGCAGAAATAAGTTATAAAAAGTGGAAGAAACAGATTAATAGAAAATAATTATCAAGCTTTACAACCAAAACAATCTTATAAAGTCCACCACAGAAAAATAAGTTACATATTGAGTAATATAACACATAGGTTCCCCTGCTAAATGGGCAATCAATCAATCAATCAATCAATCAACAGGTACTTATATACCGCTTTTCAACACGAAGTTCACAAAGCGGTTTACAGGCAAATAGTAATAATAAAGTTAAATGGCTCCCTGTCCCAAAAGGGCTCACAATCTAAAAAAAGGCAGACCGCCAGCAACAGCCACTAGAAAGACTGCGCAGGGGTGAAGAGGGACAAGAGATACCTTTTCAAGTGGTGTGACTCTTATATTTAGCATAGGGAAAGTAACTGTTTTTCACCCCAGCAGTGTATTTTCTAGTGGCTGTTTGCTGGTGTTCTGCATCTTTTTAGACTGTAAAGATGGAATAAGGGTAATGGTCTCCCCACAACCAAATGGTCTAGTCGTGATTGACTGTAGGAGCCGGTGCTCATCTCCGTTTCTAAGCCAAAGAGCTGGCATTTGTCTTGTCTGAAGAAAGGTTTTGGTGGTCATGTGGCCAGCATGACCCAAGGCGCACAGAACGCCGTTACCTTCCCACCAAAGTGGTACCTATTTATCTACTCACATTTTTACGTGCTTTCAAACTGCTAGGTTGGCAGGAGCTGGGACAAGCGACAGGAGCTCACTCCGTCGCATGGTCTTGAACTGCCAACCTTCCAATCAGCAAGCTCAGCAGCAGCGGTTTAACCCGCAGCACCACCACATCCCACAAAGATGGAATTGGAAGCCATTTAATTATTTGATTTTGTCTCTAAACCACTTCGTGAACTTTTTGTTGAAAAGTGCTATATACAGGTGTTTCATATCCACAGATGCACCCATCTGTAGTTCTTTGCCCCCTGTGCCTATTATATATTTATTTTCCTTTACTATGGCACCAATACAAGCATTCCTGCCTCTTTCTTTGCAACCTGTCATAGAAGGCTTATAGAGGAACGCAAGAAGCAACAATCTGGAAAGCTGAAGGAGGGAGACAGCCAAAACACTCTCAGGAAGATTTTTGCTTCCTTTTAGAGTTATCTTAATTTCCAGCCTCCAGCATTCCAGATGGTTACTTCTCACATTCCTCTTCTAGCATTCTAAAAGGCTGAAAAGGAAGAGTGCTTAGCACCACAGTAAGTATAGGTTTCTCTTATCTGCAATGTTGGTATCGTTGGGGGGGCAGGGGGACTGGGAGCATATCCCTGCAGATATGAGAGGATACCTGTATATACTGTTGTTAACAACAAGAACATCTTGCTATTAATGTCATAAGACATTGTAGAAGATATTGTAAATTAATTTTTTTAAAGATGAAGTTCTGATATGCAATAAAAATACAGGAATCAAAATCATGAAAAGATAATCTATACATATAGGTGGAAGCAAAACGTTTTTCAAAGGTGGTAAATCAACTTCTACCTTGTTAAAAGAGACACCCTGTTCTAGTGGATTAAGGGTATTGGCAGCAGCGGCAGCAGCGGTAAGTTGAGCAGTGAGGGCCTGTAATTGAACTACAAGACCTGCATCCAATGCTTGAAGTAGTGATGGCTGCGGCTTCTGCTGTTGCATCTGCAGTGTCTGTATTAACTGCTGGAGCTGGATGGGAGTGGGAGGGGGGAGAAAATGACAGAATTTTGCTGATTTCATATACACAATTCCAAGTTAATGTGACTTCTGTTGCTGATAATTAATTTTCCTTCCACTGATAGAGAGCACCTACAATTTGTTTTCGTAGGCAGCAATGACAAAATACCACCCCAACCTCAGCCCAAAAGCATACAGTGGGCCCTCAGTTATCTGTGGGGGATCCATTTCAGGACCCCCAATGGACACAGATTTCTGGGGATTCTGGGGCCTGTGGAAAGCCCTTAAAGGACCTCGAAGATACAAGATGAAGCATCTTCTGATTGGATCCCAGAGGTGTTCTGAGTCATGGAGAGGATTTGCACAGCCTTCCTAGGCCTCAGAAAGCCTCCAGGACATGTCAAAAAGGCACTTCCAGTTTTCACAAACACCAGAAGTGTCTTTCTGACACTTCTGGGAGGCTTTCTGCGGCCCGCAGAAGCTACTGCTCAGAACAACCCTCAGATTTGACTGGGAGATGCTTTCAGTCAAGTCTGGGAGGTCAAGTGAGGTCCTTCAGTACAGGCTGGCTGATATCCACTGTGCTAAACCTGCTGTTCAGCAGGTACGTATAACTGATGTATGTATAATGTATTATTTTTTAAAAATTGTTTAAGAAATAAAAATACCCTATTTTTAATATAAAGGTAAAGGTTTCCCCACGACCGAATGGTCTAGTTGTCACCGACTGTAGGGGGCAGTGCTCATCTGTTTCAAAGCATGTGGAGCTGGCGTTTTTCCTAGGACAAGCTTCCGTGGTCATGTGGCCGGCATGACTCTACGCCGTAGCGCACAGAATGCCGTTACCTTCCCACCGAAGTGGTCCCTATTTATCTACTTGCATTTAGGTGCTTTCGAACTGCTAAGTTGGCAGGAGCTGGGACAAGCAACAGGAGCTCACTCCGTCGCGCAGTCTTGAACTCCCAACCTTCCGGTCGGAAAGCCCAGCAGCAGCGGTTTAAACCGCTGCGCCACCACGTCCCTATTTTTAATATATAGTATACTAAAAGAAACAAGGTGCAAACATGCTAACATATACAGAGTCAGGACATATTAGATATGAAAACATTTGGCACAGATTGCAATAAGACATTTAACTATACATAGCAGTGAAGTGGTATAGTTATCTGACTCTGGGATGATTATTATTATTTAACCAAAGGAGTGCATTTTACCTGTTGACCTTGTGGACTTTGCAGGATTTGTGCTACAGCAGCAAGCGTGTCTGTATTAGTTATCTGGGATACCCAAGGATCAGGTAAACCTTGGACCACATTGGCTGGTGTAGCAGGTGTCACAGGAGTTCCTGAAGATGATGACAGGGGCAGAAGTTGTCGTTATACAATATTGTTAAATAACTTAAATGACACAGAAAGAAATCAACATGAATCAGCATGACAACATTACAGAGCACTTCATAAGTATTGTATTATTTCAAAACATTTTATGTCAGAAAGCAATTGACACTTTTTTGTCTGGAAAGTTAAAATAAGTTATTCTATCTTATTTTTTTCATTTCTGTAAAGGGAGCTCAACAGCCATAGTTTAAGAGACAACAAGATACTAGTTTAGAATCCTATTCTGTCACTGGCTCCAGGTGCCGTAAAGCACGCTTAGGGCAACCCGCGAGGAGGGAGTGCCGATGCTGGGGCAACGCTGTGCCAGGCCAGGAAGTGCTGACCCCAGTGCTGCATGACAGATTGACCAAAGCTGCCACAGTGCTGTTCCCCAGTAAGTGTCAGGGTGGTCAGGGTGAAGGTGAGAATTGGGCTGAACAGGGTGGAGGGAGGGAGGAGGAAGGGGAGGATCAGGCCCTCATGGGGATGGGGACTGCAGCAGCCTCTGCTGCCAGATCTTAACCTCCCGTGTGAGCTGGGCAGCCCAACATGGGTGTGCAGAGCCGAGGAGACCTATTGGCATCGCAGTGGTGTTACTCAGAGCAAACGTTCCCTTTCCCCAGGGTGACCCTGGCGGTGCCCTCGGCTGCCTATGGATGTGGTGGTCAGCATTTTGGAGCCACTGCTCCTCAGGATGCCGCCAAGGATAGGATTGGGCTGTAAAACTGGCATAAACAGGAAAAAGTGCAATAGCAATAACCCAATTCACCAGAAGTCACATAACATTCAATGGCCACAAGGAAACAGTAAAAGACAACACATTTCAAACACAGGAATATTCCTAAAGGCAAAGATAAATTGATGCAATCGTCTTCCTTGTTACCTGGTGTATTATTACTCATTGTAGCTGTTGTCCCAGGCAAGACGGGGGTCACAACTGGAGGAGGAATTCCTGCTGCCATATCCAGTAAAGGCTGAATAATTTCACTTTTGAACACATTATTCTTCTGCCACAGATTTAGTACTCTGACAATTTTACTCTAAAAGGAACAAAAAGGCAACACAATGCTGCATCATGTAAGTCTATTTTCTGTTAGACATATCTTGGAATACAGTTTATGAGCTCATGGCTTGATTTGGACTATCTTTCAAAACATGGCTAGAGGGATCAAGCATACAGTATGCTATGGACTTATGTGTTGATTCTTCCACAATCCCTAGCTTGTTGTAACCACAGTTTGCCATGATGTATAAACAGGGCAGTTATAGCACTAACTTTCAAGCTTCTGGTTCCAAAGTTGTTTCAAACAATGGTTTCAAAACCATAGTTTTAAATTATAAGTATGATTTGTACTAAGAACTCATGGAAAACTGTAATGAAAGCAACTTGGACATAAATTAGAAAATTGTTGTGCAAGAAAAGAGGTAGTGGGAAGGGAACATGTGAGCACATAGCATGCTTCTGACCGATTTGAACATGGAAGTCCTGGGTTCAAATTCCAAAACTCAGGGTGCAATCCTAAACTGAGTTAAGCCGGCATAAGCTAAATCAGCAAAGTTTGACCAGCACAAGGGACACCGTAAAATATGTTTGGACCACTCTTGGAGTCAGAGAGGCCAGAACACAGATGTGAGCTATCCTCCCTGACTCCAAGAGTGGTCCAAACATGCTTTATATTGGTCCTTGTGCTGGCCAAACTTTGCTGGCTTAGTTTATGGTGGCCTAACTCCAGTTTAGGATTGCGCTCTCACTTGATTGAATCCTGAAGGGTACCAGTTCTCCCACCGAAAATGTGCTCCAGGGAGCCAGGGAGCACTCTGGGACAAGATGATATGGGGGATAAAGGGAAAATCAGTGAACCTTGTCTTTGCGCAAATTCTTTCTGTTCATAAAAAAGCAAGTTAGGATCTAATTTACTATAACTCACTGAGGGCGCAATCCCAGGTGCCCTATAGCATCAACTCCATGCACTGAGCATTCTCTGCAGCAGCTGAGCCCAGCTGGTGCAGAGGCATGAAGAGCCAGGCAGGAGGGAGGGAGTGGGTGGGTGATGGGTGTTTCTGGGTGGGCCGGCAGGCGTGCCAGCCCGGGAAAGAGTGGGTGGGCCTAAACCCGTTCCCCAGGCCATGAGGCCCTGATTTGGGCTGTGCGGTCTCCTCGGATCTGCACCTGCTGTTTAGTAGGCACAGATCCGAGAAGTCCATTGGGGAGGCTGGTGCCTCCCCGCATGCAAGTGCACAAATGCAGCACTGGATACAGAGCAGGCCCGCCGGCCTGTTTCCCAATAGTCAAGAAAACTGTCAAGATAACTGTTTCCCAATAGTCAAGAAAAATACAGAGCTGTGCTTCATTATTAAAATGAAAATTACAAGGCTTTTTCAAAAGTTGTCAACAATTAGGTTACTTGCTTCTAGTGAAAAAAAAATGTAGAAGGTAACATACCTTGTCATCCCCAGGGCAACGGTATAAATTCTGGAAAGTGCTAACAATGTTATTGCTAAATCTAGGAGCAAACACATCCTTTTCTTGTCCAAACTGATGTCGAGACTGCCGAACAATGGAGTCAATTACATATAAGCCAGGCACCTTGTATTCTGGTTTACACTGCAAAGTAACATGATAGAATACTATAAGGCTTTTTTCTCCATCTACCTGTGGTATAAAATATTGCATTTTACAGAGTAGAGCTTTATATGACACAAGAATGTGTATGCTGCAGGATAATACATTACGACTGCTATATTACAGCTTCAGCTACTGAGAAAGAACCAGGACTATCAAGACCAGACAGTCCAATCCTATTGGGGCAGCCAGTCCCGCAAAACAGTGGCAATGAAACAGTATCCCATTGGGCCAGGGGGGCAGCTGGAGGCCACCTTGGTGTAAGGGAACATTGGTTCAAATCAGATCTGTGCCAACTCAATCGCTGGAGCAGATTCAAATATCCCCGTGTAGGCGGTCAGATCAGGGGTTAGGATGTGGCAGAGGCCTCCTCCACCATCCTAGAGCAGGCCTGAACTGCTCTCCCCCCTGCCCCCAAATGCCGTCTCCACCCTCATTCCACCCTTCCTGGTCACTTGGAGGTACACCCCCAGTGCTGGGGGAGGCCTTGCCGTCAATGGCACTGGCCTCCATATGGCTGCAACATGCTTTATGGTACATTTGTGACCGTGCACCTGTCTGTCCTACTGGCGGAGACAGCTTAGGATCGGACTGTAAGTGTACTAATTTACATTCTCACTTTAAATTGCTTCCAGGACCAAAAAGATGGTAAACATATGTGGTACATACAAATGTCACATTAATTCAACTCTCAAGATGCAATAACAGCTACAACTAAAATAAAGGTTTTAATATAAATCATAGATCATGATACTAATTAAAATGTCATCCCATATTATATTATTTCAGCTAAATAAACTAACATACAGTACATGTTTCTGAAATAGTAAAAATAAAATGGGGAAATCATGTTAATCTTCTGTTTGACAACTTACCTTTTGAATGAATTTTTCAACACTCTGTACAACGTGCTTGTAGAACTAAAAGGAAGTTAAAAAAAATTGAAGGCATATAAACGTTCACTTTCCCAACTTGTTGTAGCAATTTCCCTATACATTTTCTGGTCTCAACCTAGTTGTGCCAGAGAGCAGCATTCAATGTAGCACATGGACCAGAAAGGACTTCAATCCACCCCCACAGTCTCCTCTGGGGACACACACACACACAGAGACACACGCAGACACACAGACACAGCTGGACTGAACCTCCTGTATGTACTTTTACTTCCAAATACAAGGGCTGTACTGGCTCATGCATTCCTTAGTTACACCTAAGATTATTTCTATTACAAAAATTATATAGGTGCTACCATTGAACACTATTCAGAAACTTCTACTAGTATAAACTGCTGCTGCAAGTTTTAAGGAGCATACTATCTCAGTTTTAAGGAGCATACTACCTCACCATGGGGACTAACAGCTGTACTGGCTGCTGATTTGTCTCATGGAGCAATTCAAAGTGCTGGCTATCATATTTAACAAAAAGCACAGCTTAAACCAGAATACTTCAGCTGCCTTATCCACATGAATCTGTGTCATGATACAGTCCTTTCACACATCCCACCACCTTTTGAGGTGTAACTGGCAGGACCATGTGAAAAAATATTTTCTGTGGTGATACACAAGATATGGAACATCCCATCTTGGGAAATTCAATTGGCTCCCTCTTTGCTGGTGTCCTACAATCATTGAAAAATGATTTCCCAGGAAGATTCTGATTTATCTGCTGATTAGTAATATGTCCTCTGGCATTTTTATTTGTAAGGGGGAAAGATGGTTGGTTGGTTGACTTTTATTCTAATCTTTTTTTGTTTTTACTTCATAAATTATATAGGTTTGAATTATATATGGCTGTCTTGAGTTTCTCCTCTTGGAATAGGAAAAGAGGGATAACATTTCTCCAATAATGTAACAGAGAAACATTTTATGCAAACTTGGTAAATGTAACAGGATACACTGGTCTTCCTAGAAAGCAAGAGTTGCTGATATGCTGCTTGTTTATTAAGTTGTTGTGTAAGCATAAAGCAAGTAGCCTTATTTCTACAAGCAGATGAAAAGACTGCAGTGCTATTGATGTTGCTAACAATTCTGCAACTGACTATTTAATGGGCTAGTACACTGTACACCAAGTGAAATATTTTGAATAAGCCCCAGAGAAGAGTGGGATTCCCATTCATTCCCAAAGTGGAATCACTTTGTCATTCTGTCCTCTGAGTTGGATAGTCCTTGTCACCCTACAGGAATCTGGCTACTCTATTTTTTTTGATGTATTATCTATCTTGCTGATGCCACCCACAGGCACCAATGGTAGAAACCAAACTCAGGGCACTCTCTTGCTTTTCAGAGCTGCCAAGTTCATAATCATGGGGAGAGTAAGCAAAATAATTTCATGGTTGGATGCTTCTTATCATCCCCCAGTTAGCCATTCTTGCTTTGAAATTTTAAATGTCAGCACCATGAACAGCAGTATCTCCTAAAGCAGATGGTCCTAATCCAGCTGGTCATTAGAGAAATAGACAGGACAACATTTCTGGTAACATCATACAGTCTTTTATTTAGCGCCATAGTCAGTGCGTTAATACCTATAGGCAAGAAAATGAGCAAGCAGCATCAGTATCAAGGCATCACCCACCCGCTCCTCTGGGTGTTCTATGATAAATGGCAACATGTCACCAATGCAGTAGCCACAACAGCCATAGTGGTTCCTCAGTTGGGAGCGGAAAACACAGAGATTGTGCTTCCTGTGTTGTGCTTGAACCAAGGGACACATTTAAAATCTCACTGTTTAATTGTGTTTTTACAAGTTTTAACAAGCCAATACTTTTTCTATTTTGGACCACACGCCGTCCCTTTCACTTCCCTGGTTAACTTTCCAAAATGGGGAGGGGAGAGAGTATGTTAGAAGATGAGGTGGCAAGCTTAAGCTCTCACTAATCTAGTTCAATGGACAGCCCCATCCAACCCCCCACATTGTGCCAATGGTAGCAGCTATCATCAGTTCAACAGTGCTGGCTGAAGCTGGCTGCATGATGCCCCTGTGCCAGCCGAGTTTGGCTGGTGCAGGGGCATTTCTGGGCAGGGGGAGAGTGGAACAGGGTGGGGCGGGCGGGCAGGGAGGCATGCTGGCCCGGGAAGGGGGTGGAGTTGGGATGTGGCCATTAGGCTGCATACAAACCCGTCCCCAGGCCATACAGATTGCTCGGAGCTGCACCTGCTAAATAGTTGGCAAAGCTCTGAGCAAGCTCATCAAGGCGGCTGGTGCCTACCCCAGGGTAAGGGCACAAACATAAGTACACTAAGCTTTTCCGAAGGATTTGACATTGCCCTCTCATCCCTCTACATTACGGCAACTCATTGCTTCCAAATTTTAAAGTGCAGGACTTCATCAGAACACCCCTCCCCATACTTTACTCAGCTCACACAGTCACACATCATTAATGGCCCAATCCTAACTAATTCCATGCACCGCAGTGGCACAGCCTTCATTGTACCCCATGGAGGAGGTAGAGGTCTCCTCGGGGTAAGGGGATAGTCTAAATGGTTCAAATCAGACCAGTGCCAGTGATATTGCTGGCACAAGTCCACATTGACCTGTGAAAGTGGATCAGGCCCAAGAAGGGGAGGTTAGGATTTGGCAGGCACCACTGCTCCAAACGTGCCAACCTGCCCATCCCCCACTACAGTCACTTCCCCAATCCATCATCCCCAAATACTTCTTGCCCCTCATACTATCTTACCTGTCTTGGTGGGTTCTCTGAGATCCACCTGCACGAGGGGGAAGGCTCTGACATTCCCACCAGCGCTGCCAGAGTATACTTTGTGGCTGCTTTGCAGCAGCCAGGGAAACATGCATTCCTCTGGCAGGGTAGCCCAATAGGACTGGACTGTAAGACTATAAGAAAAAATGAGTTTTCATTTCTTCATTAGAGGGTCTTCTTCTCTTGCCACTTACTTCTATTTTGAAACTTATTAAGTAAGTAAGGGCCGAATCCTATCCAACTTTCAAGTACTGATGCAGCCATGCCATCTTGCATGGCTACACACTGCAGCAGGGAAGGGGGCAGTCATGGAAACTTCCTTAAGGCAAGGGGGAAAGTGGTGAAAAGTTCTAAAGTTTTGAGCTACAAAGTTTAGTTTCCTTTGGATGAGAGGGCACTAGAGATGCCTTTGTAATATTTGCTTTACTTCAATATACATGTGTGCCCTTTGGGGAGAAAGTCAGAAAATAAAGTGAATGAATGTATATACAAGCGGAGTCTATTTAAAGCATCCTAAAAACAGGCAGCACATTCCCACAGAGCAACTTGTGCAGTCCCCTCAAGGCAGCCCCCGCCAGTTTTAATTGATTCCAACTGGAAACTTGTAGTGATGTATTCAAACCCTTCCTTGCCTAAGTATCAGTTCCTGTTCCCACATGTGAGAAAAGAGTGCAATTTAGGGAATTTTCTCTTTCTCACTGCAGTCCCTGGACTTCCTACCAATAATCTGCTTCAAAAACTTGGGTACAGATTTTTGGGGAGAACAGGGAGCTGGAGAGAGAAGGGAGAACTGCTAAAAACTGTGCCCTTCTATTTCAACTTACATGGATATTTGTATGCCAATTTAAACTATTTTAGCTGTTTCTTTGCCCCTTCCCCTCAGATGAAATATAATCACTTTCTCCAGGTTATAATGGGTATCATATGCCAAAGGCAGAGCAAGATTCTCAGCTATCAAGAAATCATCTCCTGTTACTAGCTCCCACTGATGCAGCTAATCAACCTGAACTATTAGCAAGACTTCAGCCTAACATAAGCAACATAAAAATATAAAATACTTGCATTAAATTCCAAAGCTTATCTCTAGAAACCCCACTTTCCAGCCAGTGGTCATTACAGGTTGAAAAGTTTCCAATACTTTCCTAGGAACCATTATACAGGCTGAGCCTAATTATTCAAAGATTTTTAATCCATGGATTTAGCTCAACCAGAAGCCTCCAAGGGTGACCGGAGAACAGCTACAGTTGCCTCTAGAGGCTCTTCTGAGGCCTGCTGAGGCCACATGGATTCACACAAAACCGGAAGTTGCAGGGGGAGAGGTAAACAGCCATTCGGAGACCCGCCAAGGCTGTCAGTGGATGCTGCAGCCTTGGCGGGCCTCAGAAAACCCTCCAGACCGGATTGCAGCAGGAAGGGGACAAAATCAGTGGGTTTAATTACTGACTGATTTTTTTAATCCACGAGAGCTGTGGCATAATTAAAGGTATGAAGAACAGAAATTTTCTGAACAGGACTTGTATCATTTTAATGTATAGCATAGTGAAAGACTACATAAAATTCTCTAATACTTGTGCAACAAACAACTGGAACTTGCATTTTTGGGCCAAAACAGCCATTCTGAGGCCTGTCAGAAGAGCCTCCAGAGGCTTAAGGTTGGAGGCTCAACTTTGGAGGTTTAAGGTTGAGCTGAATTTGGCTCAACGCAGGTTAGGGGGACCTGCATTGAGCCAAATCTGCAGATTAAAAATCAGCAGATCATTAGGCTCAACCTAAATCATCTTCTTCTTCTGTACTTACTCTTTTACCACTGTGGGTGTTGAGGTGTCAACCTGTATATGGTGCATACAGTGTTGTCATCTACTCTCTTGTAGACTGAACGCTGGGCGGGACTTAGAGTGATCGACAGCCCGTCGACTCACTTCCGCTTTCTTTGCGCGCCCCGCACGGCTTTCCCTCGCCTCAGAGGGGGCGCCTGCTCGCCCAGGCACCCAGCGTGCCCCCCATCCCCCCTGGCGAGCAGGCGCCCCCTCCGAGGCGAGGGAAAGCCACGCGGGGCGCGCGAAGAAAGCGGAAGTGGGTCGACAGGCTGTCAATCACTCTAAGTCCCGCCCAGCGTTCCGTCTACAAGAGAGTAGATGACAACACTGGGTGCATAATGTCCGCCAGATGTTACTATTAATATTCATTTACAATGTTATTTGGCTTTTAAAAAAGGCCAAGGGAATGTTTAAATCTTAAAAAATGAAGAGAAGCCATATATGCAGCTCTCCATTTGAGAAACATTTGTAAGTAGTTTCCAGCATAAGCATAACCAGTTTCCTACCTTTATAGCCTTGATTGCTGCCTTGGTAATTTGTGTCATTTTGGCCTTTGAAATGGGAGGTTTGTAGTCATTCAGCGAGTATAGCTGCAAGAAAAAAAAATCTTTAAACAAAGATGGAAAGAACACTGTTTACCACAACTGTAAGAAAATTTTTACAGTTTTCCTGTAAGTTTTACAAATTTTGTTTTCTCATGTTTCAAAAGGTATTAGCTATTTCATACTAAAGAGAATGGGGGTAAATACACACAAACGACATAGATTCCTGAGTTGAAAGAACAAATGGGACCACCCAGGGAATCCCTTCTGGCTTTCAAATGTCAAAAAACTAGCTACAGCAGAAGCTGTGTCAGGAATTGGGGCCCAATCCTAACGACACTAGTGCCGGCGGTACGCATATACGGCTGGCACCAGGTAATGCAAAAGTGCCATAAGGCATTCCAATGCCAGCTGTACAAGCATACCACCAAAGTTGAGCCTCAGTGCTGGGAAGACACAGTGCTGGAATGGCCACCTGTAAGTTTTACGCCGTCTGGCAGTGAGGCTTCCTGGGGTGGGGGGAGGGCAGGGAAGGCTGGGGAAGGAACTGGGTGGGGAAAGGGTAGGCTCAAGGGAGGCCAAGGGGGGCAGAGACAACTGCAGACTCTGCCACCAAGTCCAATGACCCCTCCCGAGCTGCAGAGGTTTACATGGGCCTCCTTGGTTCTCTGCCTGCTAAACAGCCATAGCTGCCAGCTGTGGTCTAAACGGCATAAGGAAGCAAACGTTCCCTTATCCCAAGGAGATGCTGATAGCTGCCCCCTAGCCCCACTGGAATACAGAGGTGGCCATTTTGGTGCCACTGTTCCTCCAAGCAACACTGGGGTTTAGGATTGAGCTGCAAGATGTCTGGAAGATGGTAGCCACTATTGTTCTTGCTCCTGCACTATATTCAAGGCAAGGAAGAGATCACAAAACATAGTTTTTACTTTCTATTAAGCTATACCTCCTCTCAAAGACTTTCCTGAAAGTGAATGCTACTTGTCCAAACACAGCCAGACGTGCCTGATTTCTCTGCAGAATTACTGAGTATCTGGCATTAAGTCTTAAGGTTTCTAAAATCCATTATTACATAGAAAAACCTACATAACATGAACCAGAGAAGCAGTTTTAGTACCTTCCATAGCTAATTATACTTCCCCCCTGGAGATGCTTCCCTCTGCCACAAAAATATATTCTATGTCCCTTTGTCTAGCATTGGACCCACCCTCCTCTGAGGTTGCTGCCCCCCCCCATGAGCCTGACAGCAATGGCAGCCCAGCAGGCTCAGATGGGACTCCTGGTGGTATCAGGCAGTAGCCATATCCTCACAGAGCAGCAGGAACATGACCCACCCAGGAAGGCAGTGCTTCATGCAAGCACCAGGAGAAAAGTGGCACCAGCTCCAGAGCAGGCAAGGGACGCCAATGCACTGCTGCCCTCACTGCTAAAGAAAGAGACCTGGCCAATAGAGGCCCTCAGGAGCAAATGAGGTGCACCTGGGAAAACCTCAAGCCAGAAAGTCAGGGGTGTGAGGTGGCAAACTGGAGGGGCAGTTAATGGAGCCTAATCATGAGGGAATGATAAAAGGGAAGCTTATTATGAGTCCGAGGAAGCTACTGAGGAGAGGGTAGGTACTTGATCCCTGTGCTGCAAGCCAAGGGTGGAGGAGGAGGGTGAGATAACCCCCCGCAAAGCTCTGAGGCATCTGGCAGGAGGGGATAAGGGACACCAACTGGACTGTCCGCAGTGGGGTGACACCACACCCTTGGTCCCTACTCCTCATGCACACTTCATTCAACTCCCTGTAGCCCAAGAGCACCTAGTATAGTTTACACTCTAACTCTTTTGAGCCATGAAGGACTCCTCTGAGCATTCAATCAGGCCTGTAATAGAGGTAAAAAACTATCTCGCAGAAACCAAACAGTATGTCACAATCCAAATTTGTCCCACTTTGTGTATCTCCTAAGCAGAAGAACAATCTATATATATAAAATCGTGTGTGTGTGTGTTCGTTCCGCATAGGCTCCGCGACGCCTGGAGCCGCACGCACCAAACTCTGAACGCGCATGCCTTGCAACCTGGCAACAAACACTGCGGGGGTCAGGCCCCCCCAGTGCCGCCGGGGATGGGGGTACGCAGGGCCCCCCGCATGAGAACGGTCGAAAACAGCCGTAATTGGTGTTGAATCCGTAGTTTCCGGGGTCGCCGAGGCGAGTGGCGACGCTCCCAATGCCATGGGAGTCCGGGTTTGGCCCCCCCTCGGCGTGGGGGGCGGGAAGGGGTGCGAAACAAGACATCCGCCATGCCCCGCTGCGACGCCTGGAGCTATTGGCGCCAGACTCGGCACGCGCATGCCTTGCGGCCTGGTGACAAACACTGCGGGGGTCAGGCCCCCCCAGCGCCCCCAGGGGTGGGGGTGCACGTAGTTTCTGGGGTCGCCGAGGCGAGCGGCGACGCTCCCAACGCCGCAGGAGTTCAGGTTCGGCCCCCCCCTCAACGTGGGGGGCGGGAAGGGGTGAGAAACAAGACATCCGCCATGCCCCGCTGTGACGCCTGGAGCTATTGGCGCCAGACTCAGCACACGCATGCCTTGCGGCCTGTCGACGAACACTGAGGGGGTCAGGCCCCCCCAGCGCCCCCAGGGGTAGGGGTGTGCAGGGGGCCCTAAGTGAAGACGGCCGAAAACAGCCGAAATCGCCTGGAGCGATTGACACCAAATGTGGTAAGCGTATGCCTTACGGTCTGGCAACAAATACTGTGGGAGGTACGACACCCCTAGCACCCCTAGGGGTGGGAGTGCAAAGGGTGTGCCATGTTAAAATACTCGAAAACCGCCGAAATTAGTGTTGAATCCATAGTTCCGGGGGTCGCCTAGAACCTTGGGATAATTTGTTACCCAGGCAACGCTGGGTAACAAAAAACTTGTTCATTATAAACTAAAGATTCTGGTAGAGAGCATTAAGTCTTCCAGCCTTTACGATGAGCATATATTTCACGCTGATTGCAAAGCCCTAGCCATACGAATGTTCTATTGACCGAGGCGAAGTCCGTGATATCAGCTTGACATTCATTTGATCAAACTATGCAGCTGGTGGATGATTATGCATTATTTATGGATCCATCATTTGCATTTCTCACAGCCCAAGTCTATCCTTTCCCGGCGCTGGTGCAGTGGCTGCTGCACCAGCACCGCAAAAGTGCTGTAAAAGCTTCTTGTCAACTTGAGAGTAAGCTGGAGGGAATACCTGCGCTGTCTCAAAGCACAATCCAACCCTAACCCCAACCCCCATGGCTGGTGCAAGCCTCTTGTGCTGTCCGAGCGCTGCTGCGCTTGTGCCATAAAGCGTGTGCATGCTAGCGCTTCTGGTGTGGCTTTGACGCAGGCACCTGTGTTGAGGCAGCAGCGCTGCCTCTAGGCCGTGTGGCCCCAATTCAGGCAGTGCGGGGGCAACTTGGATCTGTGGCCACTATATAGTGGTGCAGATCCCAGTAGCCCATAGGGTTGGCTGGCGCCTACCTCAGGGCAAGGGCACGAATGTGCCCCATGGAGACTCCAGTGCAGTCCAAACCTGTTCCAGCGCAGGTTAGGATTGTGCCCTCACTGCTCTCTTGCTAAATCTGCTCTCTTGCTAAAAATCCAGTGTCTGCAGCAAGGACAGATTCAACCCCCAGGGGCAGAAACAAAAAAACAATTTTGCCAAATGAGGCCTGTTAATTTTCTTCTCTAAATTAATACATGGGGCCCATGTTTACCATGGGTCTGACATCCACAGATGCCAGACAGTCCCCACCCCAAGCCCTCTGACTTAAATGAAGCACAGCTCAGGTCAGGTCCAGAGGCTTTCTGAAGCCCAGAGAGGCTGTGCACCTCTGCCCACAGCCTCTCTGGGCTTCAGAATGAAGTCCGGAACTAATTGGAAGTAAGTGAAAACCAGAAGTTTACTTTAAAGCACTCTAGGCAAGTTTCTAAGCCCCACAGAGGCCGTCCGCTGCCACTGTGCGGTTCATAAAACCTCCCAGAGCACTTCAAAGGGCTCCCAAAATCTGAAGAATCCAGCACCTGCAGATTTTGGTATTCATGAGGGTTCCAGGAACAGAACCCTTGAGGATAATGCGGACCTACTGCAGAATTAAATTTTTATGAGGAAAAAGGTAAGCAGGAACCATTGGGAATTCCAGTGCTTGGGACAGTGCTTGTTGTCCCTTCGTCAGTTGTGTCTGATGGGGCATTTCATTTTCCCCAATTAGGTGTAAAGGGACTAGAACTTCAAAGCAAGTGAGAAATCATTGAACTAAAATTGATCATATTTGATTCTACTTATCTTTAATTGGACAAAATGAGGACTTATGTTACTGAATAGTGAGTGGTGCGGTATGCGGTGCAACCACACCAGAATAGTGTGCAGTGCAATCCTATGCATGTCTATTCAGATACAGGTTCCATTTTTTTTTTTTCAGATGGGGCTTACTTCCAAATAAGTGTGAACAGATTGCTAATCTAAATTATCATTGCAATTACCTCATGCATTTACCTTCATGTAAGAATATTCACCCACTGTACCTCAAATATTTCATGGTCCCTGCATACACACATCTGGTTACACTTGGGCAGGCTTTAACTGAACAGTCACTGAACTTGGCATAATAATGGTCACAACTGTATCTCTTCTGTGTCATAGCCCTTTAGCTTTGCCTTTTACAATGTTCTTTTCTTCATGTACAAAAATATACAGTACTGCATATCTTTCAGACAGACACACACCTGCCAGCGAAGGACAACATATGAAGTTGACTGATCTGATGAACTGAAGATGATGCATCTGATGAAGTGGATTTTTAGTTCATAAAAGCTTGCTGAAATAACTTTGTTAAGATTCCTTGTGCTGTATGGTCTCTTTCATATGTGTTATTTTTCTTAAGCACTACATTGCAATTTTTGGAGCTTTTATAGAAACTGCAGTATAAACTTTTCTTTTAGCTTGATCTTTACCAGTCAGATTCTGGTTGGATTCTGGCCAGATTATGGAACTGAAACAGCCACTGTTGCCCTCACTATCTGCATATCTGTATTATATTTATATCATATCTTTTGTCCCATAACATGGGACACACAAGGTGGTTAACAACAGGAGTTAAAATACAAGAATTACAATAAACTAAACAATAAAATTTAATTTAAAATTAATGTAAAATAATTTAAATTTAAAATAGTTTAAAATACAGTAAAACAGAATAAATAATAAAATAAGTGAAAAAAGCAGCGTAATAAAAGATAAAAATATAGCCACCAATTAACAGTGGCAAAACAGCAAAAAAGGCCTGGGTTTTTTGGGGGGGGAGGGGGCAGGAATGCCATACGGCAAAGAGACATCTTCAGCCCGTGCTGAAAGGTAAACAGAGAAAGTGTCAACAAGGAAAGAGTTCCAAAAATGAAGGAGCACTAAAGGGTGGGTTTACCACTTGTGGCCATCAACCTGACCCCAACTAGGGACAGCATATGCAGCACAGCCCCTCCGATGACCCTAGAGCAGGATTTTTCAAACTATGCTTCACTACCGGATTGTTGGTGGGTTGGGAAGCTGAAACTGACAAGCTGACAGCTGATGAGGAAAATGTATTGAATCTTACAGAAAGTGAAACTGAGCCACATTGTGTACTCATGAGTAGGGAACTATACTTTGTATATTACAAAGCACAAATTCATTTGAGAGTAAGGCTGATCCCCAGGAAGGCTATGTTAAAGAATGAAGACAGGGAGGGATGCATTAATTTTGAAGGCTGGTACTCTGGTGTTGAAACCATTTGAATCTCAATCCAGTCCAAACAAAATAACAGGTTGGATTTACAAGTTATTTTGTCCCAAATTACATTGAACTGGGTTACACTGTTGTTCAGTCGCTAAAGTCGTGTCCGACTTCACGACCCCATGGACCACAGTACGCCAGGCCTCCCTGTTCTCCACTAACTTCCGGAGTTCACCCAATTTCATGTTCATCGCTTCGGTGACACTATCTAACTATCTCATCCTCTGCCGCCCCCTACTCCTTTTGCCTTCCATCATTCCCAGCATGAGGGTCTTTTCTAAAGAGTCCTCTCTTCTCATCAGGTGGCCAAAGTATTTGAGCTTCAGCTTCAGGATTTGTCCTTCCAGGGAGCAATCAGGCTTGACTTCCTGTAGGATTGACCAATTGGATCTCCTTGCAGGCCAGGGGACACTCAAGAGTCTTCTCCAACACCATAATTCAAACGCATCTATTTTTTGGCGCTCTGCCTTTCGTATGGTCCAGCTCTCACAGCCATACATTGCTACTGGGAAAACCATCGCTTGCATATAAGAACTTAAATTGAACTGGGCACTAGGTAGGGCTGAAAATCTTACCAATGTGTTTTGTTTTTTTTTGGGGTGGGGGAGGTGATAAGGTTATTGTAGGCAGGCTATAGAAAGAATTCACTTGGTGGAACAGGGCTGGCCTCCCCATCTCTTCTTTCTTAATTATCTGTTTTACTTTATGATTTTTAAAATTTAATTATTTATACCTAGCCTATCTAGGAAAAATGATGCAATTTCAGTGCTTGCCATGGGCAATTTCAGTACTTCCTGCTTGATGATGTCACTTCCAACCATGACATCACTTCTGGTTAATGACATCACTTCTGACCCAGACAAATTATTATTTGAAAAAGGGGGCCCTGGTGCTCCAATGTTGAAGAATCACTACAAGCTGGCTGATACCAAAGAAGATGATCCTTTAGACATTTGTCAAACCATAAAGGGCTTTAAAGTTCACAGCGATCACTGCGCTCTGAAACTAACACTGGTAGTTGACCCCTGCTGGCTGGGCAAGAGGCACTTTTTCAAGTGGCGTTCCTCTTATAGTTAGCAGGGGGAGAGTAATTGCCCCTCTTCACCCTTGCCCAGTGTCTTGTCTAGTGGCTGTTGCTGGTTGTATTCTGCATTTTTTTTAAGATTGTGAGCCCTTTTGGGACAGGGAGCTATTTAACTTTATTAATTATTAATTATTATTATTATTGGCCTGTAAACAGCTTTGTGAACTTTGTGTTGAAAAGCAGTATATAAATACTTTGACTGACTGATTGATTGATTATAGCCACCAGAATCAAACTGTCAAGTCCTGGCTGTCACACAGGCTGCTACATTTTGCCCAATTTCTGGACAGTATTCAAAGGCAGTCCCATGTAAAGAAATTACAGTAGTTAAGCAGAAGGCACGAGTTGGAGCACATTACACCTTTACATCATGATCTGCAATGGTTTTCAGTAAGTATCCAAGCACAATGCAAAGTGCTGGTTATAACCCACAAACCCCAACATGACACAGGCTCTGGGTATTTGAAAAATTGTTTTTTCTTATATGAATCTGCCCAGGCATCATTGGGGGCTCTATTCTGTGCCCTGCTGCCTGCAGAGATGCCTCTTGCGAGGATGTGCATGAGGGCCTTTTTGGCTATAGCTCCCTGGTTGTGGAATATACCATGTGAGATTTGACTGGCACCAAAGCTGCCTACTTTTAAGCCAACTACAAAGATGTTTTTGTTTTATCTGGCTTTCCTTTGATTACTTTGCTGTGCCTTACTTTTGCTCGTGCTGTTTGTTGATTTCTGCTCATTATGCTTTGTTTGTTCTATTAATTATGGTATATTATATGGCTCTTATATTGTTTTCACTGTTGTAAGTCACCCTGGTGACTCCTTTATTGACATTATTTTGTTAGTATGTAGGGTGACGTTTCCTTCAGCACTATTGAGAACGTAAGAAACAGACAAGGCCAGATGATCATGAGTGGCGATTCCTGCTCTAAATAGGCCATAGGTTGCCGATTCCTGTTCTAAATGGTCAGAAACGCAAATTATGGTTTGCTAAGAACTGATTTTGCTGAAATTCACAAAAGAAACAAAAGGAAATCAAGTTACAGTGGAAGGAGTCCCAAATAAGATATTGTTTGAGGGCAGGTCTGGGAACCTACTACATAGTACATTAAATGAATTATTAAGAGGGGCTTAAGTCTGAAATGGCAAGGAGAGGAAAGAAAGAGACGGACTAGGAGGAGGAGGACAACATCAAGGTATGTGGGGTGGAGACTGTGGGCTGCTGGAGTGGTCGAGGAAGTGGGGCCTAGCAGCACATGAAAATTTGCACAGAGTCCACACTATGCTGCAAGCCTGTGTGCATGACACCTGACCATACAGTCCCAGCCGCTAGGAGAGTTTGGGTCAGGCCTGGGCTCTCACTTGTGAATATCAACAGGGATGCCAATTTCTCAAAGGCAAACAGCACAGGTTAACAGTCTTCCCCTATAGTCCTATTCCAAATCTATTCGCAGCAGCTTGTTTTTAAAAAAAATTAAAAGGAGACAAATTCATAAATATTCTAATTGGAAGCGATCTTGGAGGTTTTCTAGATCAACTCCTTGTTTAGTGCAAGTGGCTACAGCATTCCTGACAGGCTCTGCTTGAGAACCTCCAATGAGGGAGAGCCCACAACTGCACTAGGGCAACAGCTCCTTTGTCCAACAGACCTTACAACTAAGAATTTCTTCCCCATGTCTCACCTAAGTCTACTTCTCTGCACTTTCAACCCATTGGTTCTAGTTTTTCCCCCAGGAGCCACAGACAGCAAGAAGCAGGAACTGCTAATCCCATGCAAAATGGGGCTTTATTCTGCATCGAGGAGGCTGTGGGCCTACCAGACCCCCTTGGACCTCAATGTGATACCCAGGTAAGCGCTAAGACCCCTGAGTGTCCCGTGGCGCCTTGACTGCAGCCGTGCCATCAGGACACCCATAATAGGGCCACTCCCCTTAAGGGGGAATTGACCAGTTTTGCTTCCTAATGGTGGGTTGTGACCCACAGATTGGAAGCACTGATGTAGAGCCATCTAACAGCACTCACTGGGAATAGTTGTTCAACCAGCTCTAAATCCATATAGCAGTAAAACCATCTAGCCTACATGTAACCATTTCATAAACAAAAACATCATGGGAAGCTCTGTCAAAGGTTCTGCTGAAATTTTGGTACACCGCATCCATGCTCTTTCCATGAACTACCAGACTAGTCCCTCTATCAAAGGAGATGAAATTTTCCTGACACTATTTATACTTGACAAACGCATGCTGGCTTCTAGAAACCACCCGATTGTTTTCTAAGTGCGCACAGACATTCTGAGACACTCGCTGCTGCCTATGCCTCAGCGTCAACCTCCTAGTGCTCAGGCACAGCACACAACTGACAGTAAAGTGCCTTACAGTAAAGTGCCTTTTTTGTGACATCTGGCGCCGGCAGTACAGGTGTACCACCGGTACTAGAGCCCATAAGATTGGGCTCCAAGTCCAACACAGCAGAGTCCTTTGTTTCTTACCTGCAAAGTCTACAATAGGTTCCCGTGATGATAGCTGTCATTCTCTTCTCCTTTCATTCTCACTCAAACACTTTCTAACTGGCTTCTATGCTCAGGTTCCTCAATTTCTGGGAGGGTGAATACATTCTTGACATATAATGCAACTCCCCTTCCCTTTCAATCAGGTCTGTTCCTTTTGAACAAGTTAGACCCTTTCAGTGCTATGTTCAACATGGGTCTCATTCAACCAAATTTTTATGATGCCTCTCAAATAACATTTGCCTTCCCTTATTAGGATTTCAAGCTCATCCTGTATATTTCCCAAATTCTATGCATTAATATACATAATATAATGCTCCAGCTAGTAACTCTGGAGACCATAAATATCTCCTATCAGCTTCCCTGGTACACTTGCTGACAAGTCCCTAATCACTTTCTCCACAAGTTGTTTCTTGTTTTGTCTCTCACAATCTTATCCTTAATGTCTGATTTTTGCAAGTTAATGACATGTTACATTAACACAGTTGGCTAGTAATTATTTTTCTGGACTAGTAAATTATATTTGCAAGTCTAACTGAGATTGTTGATAGTACTGAAATGAAACCTATTTTTGACATTGAAATGGAAAGGCTTAAATAATGTTTTACAGACAAAAGAAGTCATAATCCAAGTACAAAGGTTCAACATAGATTTGTAAGAAACTAATTTCTTCTTCTACCTAATATTTGTGAAGTAATTTGGTGTTCTCTACTTCTCCTTATATTAACATGATCGATTCTGACAACTGAAAGTAAACAAGAACAGAAAAAAGACCTTTGCAAGAAGACCAAGGTTTCACCTAAGTCCAGCATTGTTTCCAACAATGCATGATCAAATTAGCAAAGTCACTTTATATTACTACTCTTTTAGCTGCTCATTGCAGCTCATAAGAAAATACAGGCTGCATTTTCTGACTACAATACCTCTAGATGTTTCCAATTTACAACAGGAATTATCTATTTTGTCTTAAATATATTTTGATGTTGCAATCGAAATATGGGGGTGGGTAGAGGTTCTGCTTGGGTTCTATAAAGAACCCAAACCTTCAACCTGCTTGCATACTGCCTTCCAGGAACACAAGTGCATGGGTAACAGGATTTATCTCTGTTGATCTCCTACATAATCCAGCTAGTAACTGCTAAACAATATTTTGTTCATTACAGGTAGATTAGCCCTTATCCAGACCTCTGAAATCCAGACTATTCTTAAATCCAGACATTTCTGTCCAACACTTTTTAAAAACTTTCTGTAGAAAGAAGATCTTGTGTTCATTCCCACATACAGGCTGTAAGTTCTATTCTCTGCTCTGTGGTGTGTGTGTCTATACAGCCACTGTTGGAAAATGTCAGAGGCCAGAACACACCCAAACGGGTAACAGAGTAAAGAGCAAGAGAAAGTATTTCTCATTATATTTATGCAATTATTCTGAAATCCAGACTCTGTCCAGTCCCAAGCAATCTGGATAAGGGATAATCAACCTAAACTAGAGAAAGTATTCTAATGACGGACCACCCAATCCTATGGTGTCGGGCCCCTGTAGGAGCCGTGGTAGCTCCTGCACCAGCCAAGTTTGGCTGGCAGAAGGGCATTTCTGGGCAGGGGGTGGGCAGCCTGAGAGGTGCGCAGGCCCAGGGACGGGGTGGAGTTGACCCCTTAATTCTGACCCCAGGCCACGTGGCCCCAATTTGAGCTGCATAGCTTGTTCGGATCTAAATAGCAGGTGCAGACCCAAGTAGCCCGTCAGTGCGGCTGATGCCTACCCCAGGGTAAGGGTGCAAACATGCCCTTATGCCCTGGAGGCTCTAGGCAGCTCCAAACTTCCGCCGAATATGGGGCAGGCATGCTGGCCTGCCCACTCCAGCACAAGTAAGGATTGTGTCCTTAATTTCTGGAAAATACCTTAAACTCCAAAATGTGCTTTGTTTTTATTAAAATATTTTAACCCTCTAAAGGCAAAATTCTGTGTTTTTATGCAATATTTAACAAAAACAAACACTCCTACTTATAGTGCTCCATTTATGCAAGAAAAATTTCATCCTAGTAAGCTTTAAAACATGGAAATAGACTGTGTGTGTATCCTCCTTTTCTGTGGTATACGGGAGGACCAGGAACGCATCTCCATGGATACTGGCGCATGCCTGTATAATCCAAGATAATGCCCATGTTATTGAACAATATGCATATGTTACAAGGATGTTCCATATTTATTTTGAAAAGAGTGCAATTATCCTTTGAGTCTTACAGGCCAATTCTATTGAAATTCCCCTGCATGGAGACCGTGGGATCAGACCAACTTATGCTGTACCCAGCAGGGATAATTTACATTCTGGAGGTCTCCTCAAAGAAAGGGGACATTTGTCTTCTTGCCCTAGCGAAAGCCACAGCTGCGGCAACAGGTCAAATCAGACCTGTGCCTGCTAAATTGCTGGCACAAATCTGCGTGGATCCATTTCACTGGGTCTGGCCCAGAAAGGGGAATCAGTTATGGCACACACTGTTGCCACTGATCCTACTCCCACCCCAGCACCAGATCTGCCCACCCTGCCCTATCCCTCTGCCTAGAGATGACCTGCTTCAGCACAGATGGAGGCCTGCACTGGCACTGGAGGGAAAGTACAGGCCTTCCTGCCAGTACTGCTAACTTCGTGCTGTCACAACATACTTTCCAGCACACTTGTGACGGTCTGCACTGGCAGAGTGCTTACTCCCGCCCGCACAGAGGCACAATAGGATTGTGTCAATAGAGAAAAAAAGTAAGCCTGGAGAGAAAATCCATGGTGGGAGTCCCTCACCTTCTCTTGATTCCACTGTGCTTGATTCTCCAGTTCCAACCACAAAACAGAAACTAACCTCCAGTTAAAAGCAGAATTCAAATTGAAGCAGAAAAAAGAAAAATAAATACTATCCAAGTATTAGTGATGCTTCCTTCACTACAAGTCCCTAGATTTTCTTCAAATAGTCATTGCAAGCAATGACAACTTAGTCACGTTTAACTATTTTCATGCACAAAACACAAGAGGAATCCATTTAGCTTGCGGAGATGGGGGTATGTTGGAGACAGCTATCCAGCACTCATGGATACAGTAATTTGGAAAGAGGTAAAAAAAATCACATAAAATGTAGACTCTTCTTGATTGTAAAGCAAGATGTAGGAGATACTGATGTGGAACTGTCCATACATATTTAAAAAGTAAGCAGCTAGCTTTATCTAGCACAATATTTTCTAGCATATTTTTTACAATATGGAGGTAACCATTCATCTAGAAGTGAAATATGTTTGTGTGTCAGTCATAGCACAGCTTCACCACTGTTGGTTCTTTCCCCCAAATACATACGTACTCCTTTACAGCTTCTTCCTTTCTTGAAACAACATCCAGTTTCAATTAATCCATTTCATTGAAATAATCATTCTACAACCCACTGCTCTTTTCCTAGTTTTATTAGCCTAGATCATGAAACTCAGGGTACCCTTTTTATTTTGGCACACCAGGGATTACATTAACACTTCCTGTACCTTACATTTCATAAGATCCAGCATGGAGTTCTACTGCTAGCTCTAAAGGACCATCTGCCCACTCATGACAGCACTACATCTCAGCAAAATGGTGATGGTGCTTTCCTTCCAGTTTTTGCACTGTACATCTCTACCACACAATAGTAACTGTACTACCATCCCTTTTTCATGGAATCCTTTTTTCACATACAGTAAAAATGACTGGCCAAAGCAAATGCTAAGGAAAGAGCTAAGATTTATCTCCCAAACTATGGATCCAGATTACAACTAGTTACACAACTATGCACGTTATTCATGGTGTCGGTACACCATCTTAAGGGTGCACACACTTACCTGGGAGTAAGTACCATTGAACTTCAAAGTCATAGACATGCATAGGCTTGTGCAACTGTATCCAGTGGGCATAGTATTATTTTTTTTCCACTTTTTCTGAGTTTCATTTAGGTTCATTAAGATGTAGTTAAACGGAAACTGGGTTTCAGTTAGTTGTTAGGTGTAAGGCATTAGTTCCCAAACTATGCACCATGACACCCCAGTATGCTGTGTGGAACTCAGGGGTGCCACAGGATGTCCCTAGCAGCAGCTTCTTCCCAGCTCTCCTGAGAGCTGCTATCTTGCTCGGTCAAGATCGCACACAGTTCTTGGAGCAGTGCTGGCAGCCATCTTGTCCTCCCACAGTGCAGCAGCACCATGGCAGAAGGGCGCTATGATCAGGGTAAGTTCACCAAAACTTACTAAGGTATTGCAGGATTTTCTAGGGTCTTGTCCATAACAATTTCATGATTTGGAATGTCAGTCTCCAAATACAAAAGGGTTGAGTCAGTCAACTCACAGACTTCTACAATGAAGTACAGGCTTCCTGGGTAAGCCTCATTTTGTAAAAGAAAGGGCACCTGCCAAATTAAAGCACCATGCAACATTCTCACACTGCTTTTGGTAAAGTCAACAACAGCACCAAAAGCCTGAAGATCAGTAACCAGAAGACTTGGTCAAAAGCAGCATGCTGCTTTGTCCTAAAAGCATTCTGGGACTATCTTTTATTTTTCATAAGTGAAAGGAACTTGCAACAAAAAGCAAAGCCCTCTCTCAGCCCCCATTCTCCTTGAGTTACTGTAGACAGGGAGGGCAAGGCACAGCACTTTTACTTAACTTGCAGTCACTTCGCAAAACAGGCACAATTTCATCAGGTAAGAAATACATCCTGGCACTGGGAGGGCAAATAAAATGCTTAGGGGCATATTCAGCAATGTATGAATGACAAAATTAGAAACAGAAAAGCTGAACGCAAATTTGTGGAACCCCACTTTTATGGGTTTTTTTTTTTCAGTGCTTTGTGGTCTACCAGTGTGTACCTTCTAACAAGATATGATATTCTCACTTATTGTTCTATGGAGGAAAAATATGCCCCTTTTATAGCTACTTGCCTGGCAAGCGAGTTTGACACAGGAAGAATGACAGCTATTATGAGTATGTCTATAGACAGCCAGCTTATCCTCCCAACCCATGATAGTGATGAACAACAGTTCAGCACCATTCTGGAAGAGGCAGAAAATGTCCCGCTGCCAGATTTTTAAGAAATGTGATACTCCTGTGGAAGCACTCCCCAAAGGTGTTCCTTTCTGGCCAACAGAATTAAGGTTGATTAATGACATGTTTCCTGAACTAAAAAATTCCTATTCTGAAGAACTGTTCAAATAATATAATTGTATGTTGGAAGATAGTTTACAAAATCAGAGATACCTGATTCAACCTACTTATATCAATTCAATCAATTTAAGAGAGCCATCTGTGTTGGCAATAAACACAAGCTTTCTGCCTATACAAATGCACCAAGAGGTACCACAACAATGCTCTCTGCATACAAGGAATAGATGGATAGAACTGGAACACAGGGGCAGGGGGATGACTTGTTTAAAGTCTACGTAGTGAATTCACAGTATAGATGAGATTCAAACTGGATACTTCTTGATTTGTAGCTCAGTATCTTAGCCACCAGTTCTATGCTATCCGCCTTTCCTTAACAGTTATGGAAATTATGAAATATAAAACTTGAAATGGAAATCAATTTCTACATATAGTGCTCTCCTACTAGTGACACGTTGTTCCAAGTTAGTGGAGTGGCAGCATGAAAGCGAATTTTTCCTATAGTGGCACCAAAATTATGGAACTCCCTACCCAAGGAATTAAGAATTACCCCCTCCTCCATGGCTTTTCGGCAAGGGCTCAAAACATTTCTTGTTTCTGGTGTTTGCATGATGGGTTGATGTCTGCCCTCTGTGCCCTCTGTGTTTTGGTCCTGCTGCCATTCTCTGGACCAAACAGTTCCCCTTCCCCCGTGTTATTTAATTAATAATTTTACTCACTGTTTGTATACAGTTATTATGGAACTTTGTAACTTTCCTTGGGCATTTGCTTCAGTGTGGGAAAAGTGGGATGCAATATCTGATCTCTGTCCTCTATCAAACTCTATGTTTGCAGGCCAATACAAATGATGTTTCCTGGAAGCCTCCCTGTTTTCAATATAACTTTTGTTGTTTTGTTGTTGTTCAGTCACTAAGTTGTGTCCGACTCTTTGCGACCCCATGGACCACAGCACACCAGGCCTCCCTGTCCTTCACTAGCTTCTGGAGTTCGCCCAATTTCATGTTCATCGCTTCGGTGACACTATCTAACTATCTCATCCTCTGCCGCCCCCTTCTCCTTTTGCCTTCCATCTTTCCCAGCATGAGGGTCTTTTCTAAAGAGTCCTCTCTTCTCATCAGGTGGCCAAAGTATTTGAGCTTCAGCTTCAGGATTTGTCCTTCCAGGGAGCAATCAGGCTTGACTTCCTGTAGGATTGACCGATTGGATCTCCTTGCAGTCCAGAGGACTCTCAAGAGTCTTCTCCAACACCATAATTCAAAATCAATACAACTTACTTTCATGTAAATATGGCCGAACTGCAGCTTTCTCCCATCCATGTTTTCTCAGAAATAAATTCCTTCAAATTCATTTGGGCTGACTATCAAGTGACTGTCCACAGGATTGCAGCCATAAATATATTATGTAATAATTCCATAACTATAGATATAGATAGCATTGTCAAGTGATTGTGCATATTGATTTTTAAAGGTGTAGCTCTACTAGAACAGAAATTAAATATTTGCCTAAACCAGCTATTTTCAACCACTAGGCCACAGCACATTGGTGTGTCCTGAATGGTATGCGGGTGTGCTGTGGAGGAGGGTCATATATTAGTAGAGGCTGAGCCATTGGGGGATGTGAGCCCCTGGCCAGAAGTGTTGCGTGACTTGTCAGTTATCCAAAAACTAATGGTGTGCCTTGATAATTTTAGCACCTTCTCAGTGTAACATGAGATTAAAAAAAGGTTGAAAATCGCTGGACTAAACTGTAGCATAGCCCCTGGCTAGTAAGCAACAATGTGTTTGGTCCTTCCTTTCAGTGTAAATAAAGGAAAAATTAATCACTTTTTGAAGATTATCATCACATTCCTGTATGTTGTAGAGTAGAAATTCTATACATGTGGCTTCAAAATGCAAACAAATTATTTTATTGAAGTAAATCTAATCATATAGGTTCTCACTGACTTACAATTCCTTTCTTCATGTACTAAATAATTTTTTTTTCAAAGAAAACAAATAGTGTCAAATTCTGCAAGTCACAAGAAATTACTGAATTAGCAATGCATGTCTAGTACACTGCATATAATGGGACCTATTTCCAGGTAAATGTGAATAGGATTGCACCTCAAGTCTTATTTGCCATTAGCAATATATCTTTTAGGAATAGCTAATGATTCCTGCTACAAGATGACAAAATTCCTCCCTCTCTGGAATACTAATCTGCGTAAATACGAGCAATTTCATGAGATACCCTCATGAGAAGAGGGGCGAGCGTGTGATGCTGCTGCTTTAATAAGCTATCGGAGATGTAGACTAGGCCTCTTCCACCATCTGCAGTGTTGGTGTCTTGTTGAGATCCCAAACACAACCTATGAAGTAAAGACTGGTAGAGTGGATTTTAATGTTTGGCTGCAGCAACACAACCACACACACACAAGCACGCACCCCGTTCGGGACAATCCTCACGGTCAGGATGTCGACCGTCACGATCGGGGCATGGGTGGGTGGGTGGGTGGAGGAGGAGAAGGGGGCGGCGGCAGGAGCAGCAGCACTAACACGGGAGCTGCACGGGCGCTATTTAAACAGGGTGAAAGCGCGGCTGCGAGAGGGGTGGAGAAGCTGCAGCGGGCAGCAGGAAAAGCAGGAAGGAGGAGACCGCGCAGCCTGCACAGGCCAGAAGAGGAAAACAGACCTCCGTTTTCCCCTCTCAATATTCCAATCCCCCCCCCGCGCCGGTCGTCACCATGGCGCTCTCACCCTTTCTCTGCGATCCTCCCCCCCTCGCAAACCTCCTCCCTACAGCGGCATTCCCGAGCGAGCCGAGGCGCTCTCCTCCCCCTCGGCCTGACCTAGGTAACAGCGACGGCCGCTCCCTCCCCGCCTTCCCCCCCCTCCCCGCGGAGCCCCGGCACAGACCTCGCTGTTAAAGGCTTTCACGGCCTCCATGTTGTGGCGGAGGGAAGGGCTGGAGACGAGCTGCGCGGGAGGGGGGCTGGCGTGTTCCCCGCTGAGGCGACGGCCGCTTCCCTTCACGAGCCGCCAGGCCTCGTCGCCATGGCGGGGGCGGCGGGCTGACGGGTTAGGGAAGGGGCTCCTCCCTGCTCCGCTGGGCCGCCCCAGGGCAGGCTCCGTTGGCGCTGCAGGGACAAACACGCAATAGCTGCGGCGCGGGTATCAATATGGCGGCCGGCCGGGCGGGAGGGCTCCTCGCTCGCTTGCAGCAGCGCAGTTCCCTCGCAGAGCAGCCGAGACGGCGCCCAGAGCGTCCCCTAGTGGGCGAACGAACACCCGGCAAGTAAAGCGGCAGCATAATAACTCTATGCAGCAGCCGAGGAGAACGGCGGACGCTACCGAGCGGCCAAGTGGCAGAGCGTCTTCGCCGTTCCCTTCGGCGGGGGCAAACTCGAGAACGAGCTCCCCTCGCAGGAGAGACGGTGGAATGACAGCAGGTGGGCAGCGGCAACAGCTGAAAGCAGGTTCCTTCTGTTGATTCTCGCTGCGGCGACGGGCAAGAGAGGCGTAAGAGCCGTGCAGTTTAATCAAAGCCGTATTACAGAATCCTGTGTTTTACTCTTGGAAATAAACTCCTCTGAGTTCAATGGGGCTTAGTCCCAAGTAAAGGGACAGACAGACAGCCGGTTACAAAGTTAAAGCCCATTGAACGTGGTGGGGCTATAAACACGCAAACGATGCCTCCGTTCTGATCACCAAGAGCGCAGGAAGGGAAGAAAGACTCCGCTGACTTCTTGCCGACGCGTCCAGAGCATGGCGGCGCAAATCAGGTCTTGAATAATGTTTCTGAAACGGGGGACCCTTCTGGAGTCTGCGTGATATTCGTACAACCAGCTAGAACAGGGTGGCAGCAGCTGTGCCTTTTATTCTATTTCTAACCGCGCAGCCGTCGTCTGAGCCAATCGCATGAAAGAGGCGTGCTGCTGACCACATGGCCAATTACACTTCTGCTCAGACTTTTTGAGTGGCCGTACAACGATTCCGCAGCAGTATTTCTGATAGCCCGTTGTGTATGACTTCCGCACAGCCTGTAACAGCAAGCGTCGAAGTTGATTACGAATGGCTGAGTACCACATGCCGCGGAGTAAATACATCCTCAATTTAATACGAAGTACGACATATATTCAAGATCAATTCAATCAGATTAGCATTTGTTACTTCCTACCTGTATAGGCTAGAATCCTCATTCACCTGTAAACATGAACTGAAAAAAGGAAAGCCAACTTATTGCTGATTTAGTGCGCGCGCGCGTGTGTGTTACAGCACAGTGCTAACTTTGGGCTGAGCTTTGCGCAGCTGTCAATCTAACCTCCTTGAGCTGTCCCCGCACTGGCGCAGAGTGTCCCAAATGTTCCATTCATGACAACTCGTGAGCCAGCAGCCCCAGGCAACGACCTGTGCCAGCCTACCAGCACCACATTCCATGCTAGCACCTGCTGAAATAAGGTTCCGCTGAGCAGCGTGGGGGCTGGGAGAGGGTGTTTTGGAAGTGGGGAGGGGCATTTCTGGGTGTGGAGGGTGGAAATTTCAAATTTTTCTTCTGGCCGAACCTCATGAATCGACCTCAGGCATGCTCTTCTTCTCATGCACCTGATGGGGATAAATAATGCAGGCCTGCTTTGCAAGATTGTTGTAGCAGTTACTGAAATACGCAAACCACTTTGAAGATTCTTACAGTGCAGTCCTATGCAGATCTACTTAGATATAAGCCCCATTGAGCTCAACATCACATACTCCCATGTATAGGATGAAGCCTTACAGCCCCATGTAAATGCAGAGTGTTTTTAATACTACAGTATTTTAGAACCATTGTCGTACATCATTGCAAGAAATGACTGATGAAAACAGTCAAGAAACCCTTTATTATTCATTCGTTAATGAATATGTTCATTGCGAGAACAACAGCACCATCTAGTGAACAACTCTGTGAGTAACAAGAAAGAGTATTTCATTTCATTTGGATTAATAGAACCTGTATGTAGTCAACTCGCGTCTAAGATTAGAGGGAGGGCTATATCCAGCGGTGTCATCCTGGCGAAACGGGCCGGTATGCTGTTCTGCTAGTTCTGCGGATGGGCCCGGGCCGTGCCGCCTCTCCCGAGGACGGGTGCGCTGTTTCTAGGCCCTCCCTCCCTCCTGTGCGTCTGAATCACTCTGAAATGGAGTGATTCCAGGTGCAGGGAGGCGTGGCTGGCCTCCGCCATAGGGGCGGAAGGCTGCCAATCATCCGGGCGTTCCGGTTCCTGGTGCGCCCGGATGGCATCACTGGCTATATCCAGTGATGTCATGTAGGGGCTACACAGGGGTAAGCGAGTACCCGTTCCTAGGATTACGGCAGCCCCGCCCATTCGCCCGCCCACTCGTCGACTCTGTTGGCACTCTGCCCCCTGCAACGTTTGAATTTCCTGCACGTTTGAGTTGCCTGGCAGCAAGCGGAGCAGAGCGAAGCGAGGGACACCAACAGCAGCAGCAGCGTCAGCAGGTAGGCTGCCTGGGGCTCCCTCTCCCGAGGAGGCGCGGCAGTTCCTGGGGGGGGGGGGATTTTGGAATTTGCCTCCAAAAGATTTTGGAATTGCTGAAATGAGCTGGTGGCTTTTTAAAACTTGCCTTGCCTTGCCTTCCCAAGCCAGGACAGGCCAGGCCTTTCCTTTCCTTTCCTTGCCACTCAAAAATGAGCTGCTCAGGGGTTGCTCTCAAATACTTTTGGAACTGTTGGGTCACTTTAACATGATGCCAGGCCTCCTTAACATGTTCTGGGGGTTCTGTGGAATACTGTTGCAACTGTTGGGTCAGTTTAAAATCATCTGAGGCCTCAAAAAGGGCTTTTTTCATGTCACATCCTACCGTGACATCACTTCCAGCTTATGACATCACTTCCGGTGGGCGGGTCCTGACACATGCCAATCAAAAGTGAGTACCTGTTCTTAAATCATTTAGATGACACCACTGGCTATATCTGCAGGGATCAATAGTGTTATTCCCATCATAGCAGCCTATGTGGAATGAAATGTTTTGCATACAAAAAGATGGGCTTTACCTTGCACGCATATCTCGGGTAGAAATATCTTGTTAAATAATGGCAGGTTTTCTGGTGAGAATGGGTCAGCAATACCATGACCGAAAAGTGCTCACAAATGGTAAGTGAAGAACAAAATGTCATATATAACCAATGATCCTTGGTGTGAACTCTTGAAGATTGGCATGTCTCCAGGCAACATTTCTGGTACACTGCCACTGAAAATAACACAATTGTGTTTGAGTCATCTGATAAGGCATGCTGGGGGGGGGGGAAGGTGGGATAGAAAGATGGTAAATATATAAAATGACCACTAAGACCACTGCTCTTAGGAACTCAAGGAAGTATATGGAGGTGCCTAGGTGGTGCTTATCTGCCTACAAAGGTTTTTTGTTTTTGTTTTTTTAGTCATCAGCTGCCCTGGAAAGGGAGAGGGACAGAATTGGCACAGAAGAAAGCAGAACCTAGTGGACATCTTAAAGATCCAGCTTTGTGGTTTAGCCCCAGTTCCAAGTGCTTTAGCTGCCATGGAACTAAAATCTAGGCACGTTCACTCAGATCTTTACTCAGACCTTAAAGTTAAAGCCATTTAACTTTATTATTATTTGTCTGTAGACCGCTTTGTGAACCTTGTGTTGAAAAGTGGTATATAAATACTGTTGGTTGATTGATTGACCTACTGGGTTCCCAGGCAAGTGAACTGTTGGAGTTGGCGCAACTCCGTCTGCTGTCTAGAGGAGGCAGTCTAATGTCCAAAAGGGGAAAATGTGATGTCCTGTGACCTCCTAGACCCTTCTTACCTGTCCTCTCTGTGATTCCTGCGGGGTGGGGGGGTGGGGGGTGGCCTTGAACTTATTTCCTTCCCTTCTCCTCTGAGCACGTCCCTTTTGTCTTCTGACCACTGACCTGATAAGATGTGCATACCAAGGGCTCTAATGCCCCCCCCCCCGCTATCTTAAGCACACCTCCATGCACAGCGATGCAGCTGAAGGGCCTTGCCTTCCAAGTGTTAGTTGTACCTCTGATCCTAATCAGATGCTGTAGATATGCACTGGATGGAACTGTGAGTAAACCTTTCTTTTTGCATCTTTACCAAGCCTCATGTGTCTTTTGTTAATAGCAGTCAGCCTGGGTGAGGGAGGTTCCCGTGAGGTGATGATCTAATGGAGAAAATCCGCTGCTTGCTCTACTCTGCTTTCCCCCATCACCAATAAGAAATTTTCCAATATGAACTGAGGACTGCCAACTTACCCAGCAGTGTCCAGGGCTTCAGCTGTGCCAAAATGACAACCGCTGGATCCTGACACTGCCGAAGCTACTGCCAGAGTCTCCTTGGAGTAACACCACTGTGGCACAAATGGACCTCCTCAGCTCTCTACCCAAGTTTGAGCAGGTGCAGAGTCAAGGAGACCTGTGTCAGGCTGCCTGGCTTGTGATGGGGGGGGGGGGCTAGGATTCAGCAGCAAGGCTGCCACTGTCCCGGCCCTTTTGAGGGCATGGTCCCCTGCCCAGTTCCGCCCTCCCCATGCCTTCCCCTGCATGTTGCACTGTTGCCCAGTGGTGTCGCTTACCACCAGCAGTGGCACGGTGTCCTCTTCGGGCACTGAGGCCCAATGTCAACAGTCCCTCCTCTCAGAGTGCCGTAAACGTGCTTGATGGCACATTTATGACACTCGGAGCCAGTGGTCCAAGCATACCGCTGGCAATAACGGGCTCAGGATTGAGCCCTGAGTTTGTCTGCTGCTCTCCATGACCTTCTTCTACCTCACTTAAAACCCTTTTCAAATCCACTTTGTTCTTTCAGGAGGAGAAGAAAAAAGCAAAGGTGTGCAGTTTGTCCAAAAATGTCATTTTCAGCTACTGAATCTAGTTGAGAAATATGAGAATAATGGCCCAATCTTAATACATATAAGTAAGTACAGTATATGCTAGTGTATAAGTTGATATCATGGATAAGTCAAGGGCAAGTTTTAAGCCAAAAATCATGGAATTTGTTATGTCCCATGGATAAGTCGAGGGTAAAACTCAGGGGTATATGCAATTCTTTGGATTAGATAATTTTGTCTGATTTTACCCAACACCAGATTCTGACAAATGATCTACCAGTAATTGTAACCTAAGAACTGTACAGTTTACCTATTTATTGAAGAGAAGTAAAAAAAAGTAGTATAAGATGCATTTAATTATAAGCACCTTATAAAATTATAGTTGATGCACCTTATAACATAGGATATATCAAGTGTAATCACTGTCATGTCAGTAGACGTAACCATAGAAATAAAACAGACATACACCATATAAAGCCCAACTACTTGCAATGCAATCCTAGAGATGTCTAAAAGGTAAAGGTTTCCCCACGACCGAATGGTCTAGTCGTGACCGACTGTAGGGGGCGGTGCTCATCTCCGTTTCAAAGCCTGTGAGCCGGCGTTTTTGTCCGATCATGGTGGCCAGCATGATTCTACGCCGTAGCGCACGGAACGCCGTTACCTTCCCACCAAAGTGGTTCCTATTTATCTACTTGCATTTTAGGTGCTTTCGAACTGCTAGGTTGGCAGGAGCTGGGACAAGCAACGGGAGCTCACTCCGTCACGTAGTCTTGAACTCCCAACCTTGCGGTCGAAAGCCCAGCGACAGCGGATTAACTCGCTGCGCCACCACGTCCCTTTAAACAAACAAACAAAGAGAGATGTCTACTCAGAAGTAAATTGTGGCTGCAATCCTATGCACACAGTAAATTCTATTCTGTCCAATGGTACATAAGCACATCTGCCTGAATCAACTGGGATTAATAAAGGAATGCACGTCACCCTGCCTGGCTCACTTTACCTGCTTGGGGTGGCTTCTGCAGAGATGACCTCTTCCCCCTTAGTTGGTTTCTTCTTGCAAGAAATGGGCAAAGTGAGAGGGAACAGTGTATGTGTGTGTTTTGCTGCCTCTCCTCCGAGGTGCTCCTGCTCTGATGTACCCTGATTACTCTGAGAGAACAGCAGCAGGCTACTCCTGAAGCTTAACCCTGCTCAACTTGCAAGCATCACTTGCTCATGCCCTTTGACTAGAGTGGAGCCCAGCAGTACCTGAAACTACTTGCAAAAAAAGAACCATGAGAGGAGCAGCTGGGGCTGGGAAGCAGCAGTCTTCATGGTCCCATCAAACTTGTTTGAGAGCAGATACACTGACACAGAAGCTACCGGATGCAACCTGGAACAAAAGAGAGCATATGGTGGTCCAAATGCTGGTCCTGGGAAGAGCCTGCCCACACACGTGTGCACAGTCCCCACACCCTGAGGTTGCATAGCCCTGCTGAATTCAGCTTACATGCTGCGTTAAACATGTGCTTACTCATGAGTAAACACAAACGTGTAGCTCAGTTTCACTTTCCATTTCAATGAGCCCAGAGGGTGGGACTTCCTTCTCAAGTATTTTTGGGGCCTACGTTCATCTGATCGAGACCATTGTGGTGGCGTTGCATTCCTCTTGGCCTGCCCTTTCCAATGCACCATGACAAAGACACCTACTTGCGAGTAAATGTGCAGTGTGGCTCAGTTTCACTTTCCATAGGATTTCATTCATTTTCCTGGGCTGTTTCTGAGCATTCCCAGAAGGCTCTGCAGCACCATGGCTTACAAGCATAGTAAGAAGTACAACTCGGGCCTTGCTCCACCCATCATGTGACTGAAGGCATTTACCATATTCCCCCCGAATATAAGTCAGTGTCAGGTTTTTCTACGTACTTTTCAGGCATAAATTTCTCGACTTATACACCATTATATAGGGTAATAATTTTCCATATAAAGATGGTAATCGGGCTCAAATCTACCTGGAAACAGAGGCATACTGGGGCTTTTCCGCACCCCAGGCACGCTGCATGAGGTCATGACATCACCCATTGTGACATCGTGATGTAACAAAATGAAGGGAGCGCGGGAGGTCCTGCAGCGGCTGCCCCCCCCATGGCGTGTTCCCCTCACTCCCCGACTTGGGAAGCGAAGGGAATACACAGACTTCTCCTGGGAGGGCTGGGGTGATTTCGCTCTAGCCAGCCCTGGAGGTGCCCAGGTAGGCGGCGCATTCCCCTCGCTGCCAGGCTTGGGGAATGAAGGGAAGATGTGGGCACCTTCAGGGACAACTGGGGCAGTTTTGTCCCAGCCTGCCCTGGAGGTGCCCAGGGAAGCAAAGGGAATGTGCGGGCGCCTGCAGGGGCATACTGGCTGTGAGGAAGGGTGGGCCACCGGCAGTGGTGTCATCTAAATGATTTAAGAACAGGTACTCACTTTTGATTGGCACGTGTCGGGACCCGCCCACCGGAAGTGACATCATAAGCCGGAAGTGATGTTGTGGCAGGAAGTGACATGAAAAAAGCCCTTTTGGAGGCCTCAGACAATGTTAAACTGACCCAACAGTTGCAACAGTATTCCACAGCACCCCCAGAACATGTTAAGGAGGCCTGGCATCATGTTAAAGTGACCCAACAGTTCCAAAACCCCAGAGCAGCTCATTTTTCAGTGGCAAGGCAAGGCAAGGCTCCGCTTGCTGCCTTCCTGGCTCTGAGAACGTGCAGGCAACTCAAACGTGCAGGAAATTCAAACGTTGCAGGGGGCGGAGTCGAGGAGTGGGTGGGCGAATGGGCGGGGCCAGCTGTAATCCTAGGAACCGGTACTCGCGTACCCCCGCGTACCCCCTGCATGACATCACTGGCCACCGGCCAAAATGTGCTCTGTTAGCTCTAGAGTGCCTTATGGTACTTTTTACTACACCTGGAGCCGACGGGGAGGCTAGGATGCTGGCGGTGTAAGCCCAATAGGATTGGGCTGCCCAAGATCTCCATGATAAGCTCCAAGTGATCAGTTTCTGGTCAGTACTGAGTATGCAGAGTCAAGAACTGCAGCTGCCTTCAGAGAAGTGTATCTGGCTCCTGCTTGGAGATTTTGGGTCAAACATTCTAGCCTAATCAAGCCGTGGTTATTATTGTGCTCTGGTTGGCAGAATCATACACAACTAGTGCCCTGTGGGAGGTGCACTTGAGCCATGCTCAGATGTTCTGGGAGTGAGCTCCAGTTTGTACTGTGCATCTGTAAGTGTCCACTTTAAGATGCGACTCATGCCCTGCCAGATCCAGGGAACCACTTGTGGTATTGCTCCAGTGCCAGAAGCAGACAACATCTGAAGTGTTTTTTTGCAGGCGCTGTGCTCCAGTTCAAATCCGTCGCTTGTACTGCAGAACAGCATAATGCTGAGAAGCATGTGCGGCACCTGCATGGGCAGGAAAATGCATGCCTCTTTGCATGCTTCCTGTAGAGATGTCTATGGAAAATAAGGGACTTGAAGAAGGGTTTTTCCAGACAGAAGGTGGAACACTCTCCCTTGCTAAGCAATTGGATGTAGAGTGGATGCTGGGAAGGATACTTGCAGTTTTTGTGACGCTGAATGAATTAGATCTTTCAATAAGAATCCCGTGGCTGTCTTGCCAATCCTCCTGGATTACATAATGGCTGCTATTTATATAAAATTGTAGGTAGCAAATACAGTTTACATGACATAAGTAGATGTAATGAGCCCTATCTTAGAACACAGTTGGCAACATGCCCTCAAGGCCACAGGAGCTTAGTGTAGCTCTCAGCAACACTTTTGGTAAGGAAACAAATATGACTTTCTCTGTACCACTTATTTGGATTTTGTGTGACTTCTGTACTTACCAGAGAATGGCCTAATGAATTTCAGGGGCAAGATGTATGTGTTTTCTAAGAATGTCCTGTCTTTTCTTTGGGGCTATGGTGCAGTCTTTTTAGCTGGGGATAAGGGACAAGTGTGTGTGTGTGCGTGTGCGTGCGTGTGCACGCGTGCGTGTGTGCGCGTGAGTGGTATATATAAGTTCATCAAGTTTTGATGAACTTGAATTATATTCTGAGTCACATGCAAAACCCACTGCAGCAGCATTTTGAATGGTAGGTGTCTCCCAACTGGGCAAAATGTATAGCACAGCCCAGTATCACTGGACTGTATCAAAGCTCTGGAAAGGTTTCATACATCATAGCTCTCTCATCAGCTGAATCCCCAGTGAACAGGATCTGGCCTTTCAGCCCTCCTTCTCTCAATTTGCCATTGATTTGCTGGCAGGAAACACTGTAGAGATAACAAAGGAATTGAATGGGTTTGGCAAACACAGGAAAGTTTCCTTTGATACCCGCCCTTTGGCTCCCTTGATTTCCATAGACAGCCTGACCCGCCTTCACGGTTATGGAAGAGTCTGGCAGAGTTTGTGTGTGTTTCTTTTAATGTCAAATATTCCCTGCATCCCTATTTCAACAAAAACTAACAATGCACAGTGCCTATTATTAAAACAGCAGGACCAACAGTATCAACTACCAGCATAAGAAAAATCAATGATCTTCCAGTTATCTCTGGTTTGTTCAGTTTGTTCTTATTTGTTCCTTATTGTATTCTGTAAATTGTAAACAATGAACATTAAATTTCAATAGTAATGTTTTTTATAAAAAATCAGTATGCAAACGTGGAGTCAATTGTTTTATTATAATTTCCCTGGGGACTTTAAAATAATGTTATGACATTTGCAGGGCTTGTGCATTTCTAAATATAAGTAAGTCCCCTTACACTGACTGGGTCTTAGGTAAGTGTGTATAGTGGTAGTTCCCACTACACACACTATAGTGGGTCCCCTCGACCCACTTTTTAGGGCAGGGCAAGGGGATGTTTTCCCTATGGGGCTGTTCAGATCTGTGCCAGCAAAATAGCAGGTGCAAGTCCATGTGGGCAGAAGCGGTGCAAATTGGGGCAGCCCAGCCTGGGGATGGGGGTTTGGATATGGCCCAATAGCCGTGTCCTGTCTCTGCCTACAGCGCCGCCCTGTTACACCTCTGGCACACCTTTAGTGCAGCTCTGAGCTGGCAGAGCTACATCAGTGCTTGACCAGCACAGCTGATGGGCACGGTGGTGCCCATGTGCGAGCGCAGCTGCTTGTGCCAGCCCAGCAACCAATTCCGTGGCGCAGACGTGCCTTATGGCATGTTTGCAACAGTACTGGTCCAGCACAAGAGTGCTGCACCAGCGCAATGCCAGGTTAGGATTGCACCCTGGGAGGTGGCCCAGTAGATGCTGGAGCAGCAGCTTACAAAAGGAAAGTGGGTTCGGCAGGTGTTCCCTTTGGGGGAACAGCATGGGGAAGAAGAGAGGAAGGTTGGAAAGGAAGAGATCAGTCTGGTATCTGTCCAGGCTGCTGGTTGGCACAATGGTTGGCACAATGGTTCCTGGGTAGAAGGTGGTGGTGGGATACTCAACACAGCACCAGCAGATAGCAGAGCGGTTTGTGAGCGTGGGTGAGGGAGCAGGATGAGGGGTCCTTGACTCATCTTTTCATGCCCCAAATTCCCATATTGTGGGATGAACTCATCAAGGACCTTTGATGGCCACTGGGGCTTATCAAGTGGTAATATTTGCCCATGATTTCTACTTGCTAAATTGCTAACATCTCTATTAGTAACAACTTGCAGGTGACCTTGAGTGGGATGGGTGTCTCTTCCCACTTCAGAGATCTGCGGCTAAAATAATCTCTTAAAGAACAGCTTGCCTCCTTGGTTTTCTTCCTACCATATTTACCCAACCTTAAGTCAGATTTATTTTCCAAGTGCTGTTTATGTATACTGGAATCTTTAATAAATATTCATGTGCACCCGTGCATTTGCACAGAAAAAGAATGAGTGTTCACCTGTCAACAGAGGAATTTGCAGGCTTACAGTAATAGCAAAATGGTCTTTTTTTGAAATTGGAAGTGAGTTAGATCAGATTAACCATCTGCTTTCCTTAAGAAAGTATGAAGAAGTAGTGATAAACCACTGTAGCCATGCAGGGAGGGATAGTAGAAGGAAGGTCTTCATCCCATTGTAGTAGAACTCGGGTCAAACTGCATGTGACTTCTTTTACACAGGAAGTGAGATTTTGGTTTATCAGGAGGAATTTTTTAACAGAAGGTTTGGCAATGGAACCAATTACCTCACTGGAGGTCTTCAAGAAGAGACACCTTTTGGAGATGCTCTAGGACAGTGCTGCTCAAAGTATCTGATGTAGTGAACTGGCCAGGGACAGGCACCGTATCTGTGCCATATTATTACTATTGTTCCTTTTTTCTCCCTGGAAATTCACTGGGGCCAGTTCACAGACCGCTGCTTTGAGGAGCACTTCTCTAGGAGATCCTTAAGCAGGGGATTGGACTAAATGGGTCTTGAAGGCTCCCCCCCAAATCTATGATTCTGTGTTACATTAAGCACATGATTGGGCATAACAAGCACACGAAGCCCAATCACTTGCTTAATATAATTTAGGGTTCAAACCTTTCCAGTACTGACATAGCCGTGCCAATGGGGCATGTGCTGGATCCTGCAGTTGGGGGGGAAGTCTTGGAGGCCTCCGCAAGGTAAAGAAATGTTTGTTCCCTTATCTCAGAGCTGCACTGCCCTTACCCCAGTGCCGGAAAGTTGGTTAGGATTGTGTCCATAGAATTCCAGTAGAGTTCAGTATGATTACCAGGCAAAATTGAAAGTAGGGGGGCAGGGGCACAGTGCTTTGTCAAAACGCAAACAGCAAGCAAAGCATTTCATCTGACATTTCTTCCACCCTCTATTGTAGACCAACTATTTCAAGCACTAGGTGGCAGTACTAGTACTGGAGCACAGAGTCATCTATCCTAAACTATCTACTACAGGTTGTCTCTTTTTTCGAATGTTCGGGACGGAGAGTTTTCTGGATTTTGGATTTGTCTGGATTTCGGAATTTGCATCGATATAATGAGAAATGCTTGCTCTTTTCACTGTGACCCATTTGGGTGTCTGCTGGCCTCTTCAATATTTGATGTGGCATTTTCAACAATGTCACACCACAGAGCAGAGAATAAAACTCACAGCCTGTACGTGGCAATGTGCACTAGACCTTCTAGTGTTCACTAGAGAAACAAGTTTTAGAGAAACATGTCTGGATTTTGGATGTCTGGATAAGGAATCATCTACCTGTATGTGGAAGTAATCTATATTCACCCATGTCCAGAACAAACATGCAAAACCTCACATGGAAATCAGCATTTCCCATGTGGGGCGTATTTGGATGCAAAACCCACAAGGGTCTCCTTATCAGTGAATTTTTCCCCACTGAGTAAGCTCACTACCCTTTTCAGTTCTTGACTGGATTCTAATCCATAATTCAAATGTTTCACATGGGTACTGCATGCATGGTTGGAAAGTGGTTTTCTGAGCAGATGAGATGCCACCTGAGATTATTTCATGTGGGGCGGGGGGCTTCTTCACCAGCTTTGTCTATGACTGCAGCTACATATTAAGTGCTGTTTCATGCTATTCTTAACACAGGAGAATAGTGCGCGATATGGAAAGATGTTTCATAATCCTGTTACTGTTGAATAATAACTATTTATTACATGTTGAAATACCAATTGAACATAGGCAAACCCTTGGGAGGAACTCCCTTTCAGCAGGCGAGTACTGCTGGGATATATGCAGACGTAGAGCCCAATCCTATCCAACCTCACAGTGCAGATGCAGCCACAATGCAGCCCTGAGAGAAGGGAATAAATGTTTGCTTACCTTAAGAAGGACTCTATGGCTGCATCGTCCAGTGGCTGAGGGAAGGGAATGAAGTTCCTCCTGCTCCAAACTTGAGGCATTTCCATGAAGAGGCCCGTTCATGTAAAGATCCCACACAGCTGAGGATGCAATCCTAACCTGAAGTTAGACTGGCACAGTTAGGCCCGCAAAAGGGCCACCATAAAGCGCTTTTGGACAACTCTCAGAATCAGGAAGGATGGCGCACGTCTGTGTGCTGGCGTCTCTGACGCCGAGAGTGGTCCAAACATACTTTACGGTGTCCCTTGTGCAAGGCAAACCTGGCTGGTCTAACTGTGCTGCCCTAACTCCAGGTTAGGCTTGTGTTCTGAGAGTCTTTCGGAGAACTGTAATGACAGACTAAATTCCAGTCTTGTTTCCTTTGGGTTGTGAGCTGGCAAACCTCAATTCAGTGACCTACCTCAGAGCTTAGGAAATATCTGTGACAGTCTTGGCATACTAGGTCACATGTTCTGGCCTTTGATTTCAGGCTGAAATAAATGCATTTGTTTTTGCAAAGGATATTTTCAGTTTCTCTCTCAGCACCCCCCCCCATTGTTATGTTGCTTTTGTTCTTTGCTGCCTTGTTTAACATTCCAGTGCTCCCTTTTATGATGGTGTCTGATGACATTGCTCCATCATGGGTGCAGTATTAAAAAAAAGACATCTCTGGGCAATTGCTCTTATCTGCCAGTTTCCTTTTTTTAAATGGAAGCATACAGAGAGTAAGTGTGTCTTCCAAACAATTACTTTTGGTTTTGTCCTTGGCCCAGCAAATGTCAGCTCATGCACACGGCGGTTACTTGAGCTTCTGCATTTCAGCCTTTGCTAACCACATGTTACCCAACACATGAAGAAGAGAAATCACCCTTGTCTGTTAGGAAGAACACCGAGAGATGTCCAAATGTCTGATCGTTCCTGAAAGAAGAAAAATATCATTTCAAAGTAAAAGCCTCTTTTTTTGTTTTCATTGCTTCTTGTTTTGTTTTAGCTTCAGATTATCAATGTGGTTTGAGAACAATGTTTATGTAGTTGAAAGACTCAGAAACAACATATGAAGAGATGTCATGAAAACCTAAAAAGCAGTGGTTCTCAAACTGTGGGTTGGGACCCACCAATGGGTCGTGAGCCAATTTCAGGTGGGTCACGAAGCACCTAGGGCAGCCATATTGAAAATATGGGAAGATGGGATGCTGGAAAAGGGGACAGGTATGTGGTTGTTTTCTTTCTGATTCACTTTGCTATTGGAAAATAACTGAGAAATAACCCAACTTATTGCTCCATTCTCCAGAAAGCAGCAGTCTCTGGCATCGTAATGGTGGCACTTCTGGCCATGACATCACTTCTGGTGGGTCCCAGACAGATTATCATTTTAAAAAGTGGATCCTGATGCTAAAAGGTTTAAGAACCACTGCTATAAAGGGTAAGGTGCATATATGTCCATTTATTTCAATTAAATGGTTTTATGAGCACTCAGCATCAGCCTGATTCTGCATTGATGACAGTGGCGTTCTTAGAGGGGGAAATGCTAAGTTTTGCAGGAGCCTGAGCAACTGGATAAAGCAGCTACTCCCCCTCGCCTTCACAGTCATTTGCGGCTCGGAGAGCTAGAAGCTTTGCTCAGCCTCCAGCTCTCAGTGTTACTCAAGAACTCATGCTTTACTTTGGGCTGCTTTACTCAGGAGCTCAAGTTCCTGCAAAACTTAGCATTTTCCCCACCCCCAGGAATGCCACTGATTGATGAAGCAAGCCAACGGCCACTCCACCACATTCCAAATGTACCATTTGCTGATCAGTCCACAACTCAGTATGTTGATCAGAAGGTTGTTTGAAACAGCCATGAGAACTAGATGGAAGATGGTCATGAGAAGAATCCCAAAGTGCTCACTTAGCAGGCCCGGATGAATTTTGGAAGCCTGATTTTAGCATTTTGGTCAACATTGTGTCGACTTCTGATCACAGCATATTGGATTCTTGACTGTGGGTCAATTCATATGAGCCTGAGCGCCTGCTCACACAAAACTTTGAGCCCGTGCCAATGGCAGTTTCATTGTAGCTTATGCTGACTTCCAGCTGTGCTGCCCGGGGCTGAAATAGTTGTGAGATTGCCAACGATGTGTTTTTGCTCACAGCATGGTTTGGCTTGTGGCCTTCCATGGGTTGCAATGCAGTGCCAAAACTGATTTCTGCTGAGTTCAGCACAAGGCCTCAACAGTTGCATGACTGGCTCGGTTTGTGACAATTTGGCAAAAGCTCTGCATGGGTCATGGAAAGTCCTGCGTGCCACAGGCCCAAAGAGTTATGCAAATACATGCAGGAAGCTGAAGTTTGATGGTGTGTGATGCAGTAGTGTTGTGTGGGTAGGTTGGCTGGGGTTTTTTTTCCACAGGAACTCACACTTAGCACTCACCTGTCTCTGTCTCTGTCTCTGTTTCTCTCTCCTGAATGTAGTAATAAGCAGTGGTGGTCTTTGCTAATGTGAGATATAAATGCTTTACACTAACAACTCAATGGTACTGAAAGGCAATTTGATATGCATATAGGTTCCCTTATTATTAGTAAGGGTGGTTTGTTTGTTTTGTTAAATACCACATTAAAACACAAAACACCACCTTTTGGGGGGTTAAAATGTTTTAATAAAAACACAATACACCACATTTGGGTGTATTTTTGGCATTTTCCAGAAATTAAAATAGACTATTTTTCCAATTAGAAATAATACTGTGGCTGCATCTGAAGACACTATATTACCTAAGTCATCTCCCTAGTGCATTTTAAAAGCATTTGAACTTAATAAAAATGAGAATTTGGAATGAGAATGGAGAATAAAAACACATGGCACTTTGCTATTTTTATCAAGAAATTTTGGGAAAAAATAGCAGCAAAACACACACACACACACACACACACACACACACACACACACACACACACAC
>JAJKFI010000018.1:948305-964511 GCA_029204185.1 Lerista edwardsae | reverse complement strand
AAAGAAAGAAAGAAAGAAAGAAAGAAAGAAAGAAAGAAAGAAAGAAATGGAATGAATGTAAAAAAAGATAAGAGCACATATCTAAGCGCTCATTAGGCCGTAAAGCACGAGTGTTGCAACCATGTCATACATGCACAGAAAGCACGTTTGCATGGATGTGCACTGGCTCAGCAAGGCCAGCTCCAGCTCCTGCACCTTCCAGGCATGATGGTAAGGAAGCACCAGCCAAGGGAAGGCAGTGCGGGAAGGTGGAGGGAAGACAGATTGGGGCTGGGGGAAGCTGGACCCGTGGACAGACCAGCCTGGAGAGTCGGGGGGGGGGAACCAGCCTGGATGACATTGACCAGATCCAGACCCCCACCCCCAGTCTGGGCTGCCTTATGCAGGGCCCTTGGATCTGCGCTAACAATTTTGCTGCCGCAGATCCGAGTGACCCTATTGGGGAGGCTGCTGTGCGACATGGGGTGAGGGGAATTAATCCCCCTTACTCCAAGTTGCGCTGCAGCCAGTCCCAGCCCTGTGCTGGATATGTGGCAGGCCAGCTGGCCTCCCTGATCCAGCGTGGGTTAGGATTGGGCTGCCAGTGGGATAACATTTCTAAAGCAAGGTACTGTAAATTCTTACTGAATTCATTCCTATTTGATAAATTTGACTTTATATTTACTGGGATATCAGTCTACTGCAATGGTTCCCAAACCTTTTTAGACTGGTGGCTCCCTTGACATACTGGGCCCTTGGCCATGGCTCCCCCATAGGGATACAATCTAGGGCTACATTGTATATGGTGGCGGATTTTTGATGACAATTCTGAGACTCCTTTGGCTGGTTTCCCTGACCCCCAGGGGGGCTATGGCTTGTAGTTTGAGAACTACAGGCATGCCCTGGTATTCATGGATCCTGGGACTCCTATTAAAAAGATAAAAGGTAAAGGTTTCCCCACAACCAAATGGTCTAGTCATGACCGACTGTAGGGGGCAGTGCTCATCTCCGTTTCTAAGCCTGTAGAGCCAGCGTTTTGTCCAAGGACAAGCTTCTGTGTTCAGGTGGCCAGCATTATACGCTGTAGTGCACGGAACGCTGTTACCTTCCCAACAAAGTGGTCCCTATTTATCTACTTGCATTTAGGTGCTTTCGAACTGCTAGGTTGGCAGGAGCTGGGACAAGCAACGGGAGCTCACTCCGTCGCGCAGTCTTGAACTCCCAACCTTCTGGTCGGAAAGCCCAGCAGCAGTGGTTTAACCCGCTGTGCCACCACGTCCCTAAAAGATAGGGGAACGATTAAAAGAAAGATTAAAAAGATAGGGGAACATTAAACAAATCTCTTTTTTTACTTTGTTGCAACAAAACCACTTAAAAAGGCATTCCTAGTATCCACAGTCTCAGGTATCCATGGGGTAGGTGGGATTCCAGAACGGGACCCCAGTAGATACAAGGTATGCCTGTAGTCTGAAACTGGCACAGACTCACAGAAGCAAGGATATGCTCCAATTTTCAATAGGAAGACCCAAGTTGAATGAGACCTCTGCAAGTTTTCATGGGCTTCAGCTCAAGGGCTTGCCATATACTCCAGCCTCGATTCAACAGGTTCAAATGAGAGCAGGACTTTGGGCAGTGTCATTGCAGCTGTGGCCGGTGGCTGATCCATCAGCAAAAGCAACAGGATGTCAGCTGACGGGCTGATGGATGAGCACAAAAGGAGTTTGTTTTGTTCTGAAAGCAGGTGGATTAGCTGGCACCCCATTTGACTCTGGTGAGGTGAACAGAAGGAGATGGGAGGGCAACTGTCACCGCACCATTCACTGGTGCAGCAGTTTGTGCTTCCGCTTCTCCGAATCACCCCTCTGTTCACTCACCTGCTTTTAAACCAGAACAGTGGTTCTCAAACGTTTTAGCACTGGGACTCACTTCTTAGAATGACAATCTGCCCGGGACCCACCAGAAGTGATGTCACAGCTGGAGGTACTATCATTGTGACGCCAGAGACTGCTGCATTCCCGGGAATGCAGTAATAAATTGGGTTATTTCTCAGTCATTTTCTAATAGCAAATAGAAAGGAAAAAGGCCTATTTACAACCTTGACACAAGCAAAACAACCACACAACCCTCCCCATTTCCAGCATCCCACCTTCTTAATATGGCTGCTCTAGGTGCTACATGATCCATCTGAAATTGGCTTGGGACCCACTGGTGGGTCCCAACCCACAGTTTGGGAACCACTGAACCAGAAAGACCACATCGTCGGGTTTTGTGCAGGACAGGCAAGGAGCACCTGACTGTTTTCCAGGACAGCCTTTTCTCTAAACACAATGTAGCAAATATCATTTTACCTCTTTGTATGGGGAAAGGGCAACTGTCTGCACTTGTGACCTCCGCATATATTCTGTGCACACATGTGCTAGCACAACTATGGACTAACTGAATAACCATTGGCCTGTCTCATAAAGGCATTGCTAATAACATGTCACATTGTATGGACAAGAGATCACTGAGAATTACAGGTGACACATACTCCTTGCAAGTGTGACTTTATAATGCCCAAAAGTATTGAGAGAATAAGGATAATATAGGATTGCGCTGTGAGAGAGAAAGGGGGGGGGGAGAGAGAGAAGCATTGTGCATATCTAGGAGTAAAGCCTGAAAGAGCCCATGCAAAGAATGAGCTTAGTGACAAGACAGTTCAATCAGTTCAGCAATTTTTCGAACATTGTTGTGTTACCATGGCTATAATCACATGTTGTATTTTCACACCACTTTCCCAAAGAAAGTGAGTTCCCTTTTGAAGTCTGATAAAATGAAAAAAGCTAAAGTCATACGAGGTCATCATCTATTCTATCACGGCATTCAAACTGTCCTTAGAATGCTAGCAAGAGTTTTCAATGCTTTACCTCCCCCTCCCCCCCCAGCACTTTTCCTAAAGATTATTCAGTGCACTGGGCAGCTGGCAGTGAATACAGGATGTTAAGGTCGTCTCACTGATGATCTGCTGCCAATATCTTATGAAAAGATCCCACAAACACCCAGCCTGTACGTGAGAGAGGCCAGGCACAACATGTATGCATGCATATACAAGCATAAGCATACTTGGACAGAAAGAGCAATTCACCACACATCTGCCTCCCTTTCTTACTTCCTCACTTTCAACAAAACTGCTCTTCTGTTACTGTACCCAAGGAAACAAACAAGACAACTTGTTTTAAGATATGAGGGCCAGCCTCCCCCCCCCCCACACACACAATGAGGCTAGGTAAACTGGCAGCTATGAGGAGCAGATGGGTGCAGGAGGCATCCTCGCCCATCAGCCACCTCTCCGGCCAGCTCCCTTTGCCTCAGATTGCAATCCTAAACTGAGTTAGGCCGGCATAAGCTAAGCCAGCAAAGTGTGGCCAGCACAAGAGACACCGTAAAGTATGTTTGGACCACACACAGGCGTGCACCATCCAGAGGCGGATCTAAGGGGGGGCAAATCTGTAAGTTTTGCAAGAAGCCTTACCCTGTCATGTAAATCCCTCCTCTCCCTTGCTGCTGTAGCCAGTAAGCAACACCAAGATGTTGCTGTTCCCTGTGAGGATTGGCTAAAACGGTGCAGGAGAGGAGTGATTTCCACCGCAAGGTAAGGCTTCTTGCAAAACTTACAGATTTGCCCCCCCCTTAGATCCGCCTCTGGTGCCATCCTCCCTGACTCCAAGAGTAGTCCAAAACCTTTGCTGGCTTAGCTTATGCTGGCCTAACTCCACTTTAGGATTGCGCTCTCGGTTTCTCCCTATATGCTTCTTCTTCTTCTTTTTTTTTTACAAGGAGAGCACGGGCAGCCCAATCTTGAGCTGCCTGGCTGCCATGGGCGCAGTGATAGACAAACAGCTACCGCGGCATCCAGTAGCAGCCAGGTAACTCCAGGTAATGCCAGAAACTCCTCGGGATGTTGGTCCCCTTCCCCCAGTGGAAACCCCACTGCTTCCAATGCAGGAACCCCTCAACTCACTGCCGGCTCTTTTGCCAGTGGTGACGAAAAGCAGCTCCGTGTCAGGTTGCCTAGTTTGAAGTAGGGCATTGGATTTGGAGGTGGAAGCCACTGCCAGGTCCCTTGTGGGCTGGCTTCTCCCCTCCCCCCACCCAAAATCCCCCCTCCCCGCCTCCCCCTGCCCCAGACAGGCTTACCGGCAGCCGGCACTGCTGGAGCACTGACCGTTCCGTCCACTCGAGTTGGGGCTAACTCAGCACCGCTGCAGCGCAAGCAATGAAGTGTCACGGACGTGCTTTACAGAATGTTCGTGACGTATGTAGCTAGCAGTACAAACATACCGATGGTAATATGGGCCTCAGGATTCGGCCCTCCCAGCATCCTTGTTCCAGTTCTCCTCTGTTGCTCTGTGAGATGGAGGAAAGGGAAAGGAAGGAATGATAGGCGGACGAGCAGAGAGGCCTCCCTCCAGTACTACTGTTCGAGATTGTGTTGGTGGAGCTGGTGCAGGAGGTAGCCGCTGCAGTGACCCTGTTCCTTGATTGGGCAGAGGACCACTGCTATTGGCCCACCACCACCGCCGTCTCCTGCTTTTCCATCAGTTGTTTCAAACCGGCTGTGCAGGAAAAATACTGCAAATGGAAACACCCCCCCCCCATTCTTCTGGCCAGTTGAGAAGGTCTGGTGGAGGAAGTGGCCTCAATGAGGAGAATGCATGCACCCCCCCCCCAAAAAAAAATGAAGGGGGAATTTGAGCATCACTTCTGATGTCATTTTGGTTTGTGTTAGGCCTGTGTATACAAAGATGCTTTCTATTCTATTCTTATCATAACTCCTATTTACATACAGTTCTTTTCACACGCATGGACAGAAATATAAAATATGCCACAATTGTAATGCCATTTTTTTAACTTCATACCATATTTTGCCCCATTTTAGCCAATACCCAGTCTCTAAGAGCCCACGATCTGTGGTGTTTTGTCGATGACTTAGCAGCAGCTGGACAAACCCAGTGAATGGAGGGCCTCCAGAGATTAACCTTTATTGCTGAGCAAAGGCAAAGATAAATGAGATTGAGGGCGCAATCCTAACCTGGAGTTAGGCCAGCACAGTTAGGCCAGCTATGTTTGGCTGGTACAAGGGCCACCGTAAAGTGTGTTTGGATCACTCTCGGAGTCAGAGAGGCCAGCACACAGACATGCACCATACTCCCTGGCTCCGAGAGTGGTCCAAATGTGCTTTCTGGTGACCAGAGGCGGATCTACAGGGAGGGCAGAGCCCTAAGTTTTGCAAGGACCCTTACCCTGTCATGTAAATCCCTCCTCTCCCTTGCTGCTGTAGCCAGTAAGCAACACCAAGATGTTGCTGTTCCCTGTGAGGATTGGCTAAAACGGTGCAGGCAAGAAGTGATTTCCACTGCAAGGTAAGGCTTCTTGCAAAACTTAGAGTTCTGCCCTCCCTTAGATCTGCCTCTGATGGTGACCCTTGCGCTAGCCAAATTTTGCTGGCCTAACTGTGGCAGCCTAATTCCAGATTAGGATTGCACCCTGAGGGTGATACAGCACAAAATCGAAGAGCTGCGTCTAAGGAATAAACTGGCAGATGCTCTTGTACTTCCAACAGTTGCACAGAAGAAGGAATGTTAAAAGATCCAGGTTTATTGTTGTTCCATTATTATAATCAAGGTAACTACTACACAACAGATTATTATAGAGGCGCCTGTCTCCACTGCTATCTAACATGCCCCCACTAGTGGGGTAGGGGGAGAAGGGAATGTGACACAATTAGAGGTGTCAGGTTGCAACCTGGAAAACAAGACTTTACCCTTACAGCACAATCCAATGCAGCTAGGCATGCATTAAAAACTCACTGATTTCAATGGGCTTAGATGCATCTAACGCTGCACAGAATCAGGCTGTTTCATACACTGAATAGGGGTCAGGATAGCTTGAACTGTTACCCCCACCCTTGTTCATTCTTTGCCTTCTCCTGAAGAAGCATTTGCTTTCCTACAGTCGGGTCAGATGGGAAAAGTACCAGGAAAAACTGCCTAGGAGCAACCATGGACCCCTCATTTTCCACTCAGATCAGATCTCTGGATCAGCCTTCATGCTGCCTGTCTCCAGTGGCATTCTTACGGGGGAGGGGGAAATGCTAAGTTTTGCAGAAGCCTGAGCTCCTGCGTAAAGCAGCTCCTCCCCATCACTTTCAGAGCCATTTGCGGCTTGGAGAGCCGGCTTGGAGGCTTTGCCCTCCGAGCTGTGAATGGCTCTGAAGACAAGAGGAATGACCACTTACCCAGGAGCTCAGATTCCTACAGAACTTAGCATCTCCCCCCCTTGTAGGAACGCCACTGCCTGTATCTGTCAGTATCCCAGTCCTCGGATACTCTCTCTGGCTACAGACTTGTGGCTCTTAAGATCCGGCTTTTCGTGGGTTGCCTTATCTGATTTCCTGACTTTGACCTATTGGTCACTCCATTGTTGCCTCCAGCTCACCTCCAATATTTAGATAATAACATTGTCTGGATGCAGGCCATCAGGACCTGATTTTACAGCTGACTCCTGCCATTGGCTTACAGTAATTCATTCTGCATACTATCTGTACTAACAAAACTAAGGATGCAGTGAATGTGTCTGATTATGATAACTATGAGCCTGACTTTGTAGTGACAGAGGTTATGAAGCTATCACACACACAGTTTTCAGCAACATCATTATCAGTTATTGAAAAGGAAAAAGATAAAACGTTTCCTGGCTTGGGATCAATAAAGTGGTTTGGGAGTTAAAAGGCATCCAGCAAATCAAGGGTTTGCTGTGGAATCTCAGATTCCTTCCTCTGTCTCATCTCAAGCTGCTTGAGATGAATTATCAAAGCATTTTTTGTTCAAAGGAAAACACGCAGATTCTTTAACCCCTTTTTTAAGGTCTTCTGCACAGTTAAAACACATTTTCCCACCAGCTTTCACATAACAGTAAGTGGAAGGAACTGATGAATAAAAACACTGAGAGCAGCTTTCCAGCAACATGCCTGCAGCCCAGGCTTCTGTGCATTTACTTGAAAGTAAGCCCTACTGTGTTCCCTGGGATTTTGGTAAGGGTGGAGTCCGGGGTTGGCCATGTTGAGCCCTGGCTGAGGGCTGAGTTTCACGACTGGCCCGTGAAACTCCCAAACCAATGCACAGAACAATGTGTAAGATGAAGGCTGGCTTGGTTCTCAGTGGCTCCTGCCAGATCTGTAGAACAAAATAAGTGGGCTGTAAGCTGGGAGAGGGAAAACCTGCTTCTGAGTTCAAGGGCTCTCTGAAGCATCTGAAGGTTGACACAGTTGGAAGAGTTCTGGGCTTTGAACCTATGGATCAACTTTCTGGAGGCTTCTATGAAAGGGGGTGGAAAGTGGTGACAGAGTGAGGTTTCTGACCACTGGCTGAATTGTGCAGCTTCTTTGGTTTGATTGCAAATTAAAGAATACAGCCATGGAGCTCTCAACTTTTGCTCTCTGTCACAGGCTGTCAGCCTTCTACTGTGTAGGGGCCAGACACTGAGTGCATCAATAGTAAGAATGCATGCATATTCAATACGCATGTGTGAACCTCCTGATGCTAAGAAAAAAAGAGATGGGCATGGCATGGAGAAACACATGCCCAGACAGGTGCTCAAAGGAAGCATCCGAACTTGTCCTGCTTAAGAGAAATGACAAACTTGAATTCTTTCTTAGGACCACTGCAGGCCAGGTGGGTATATTTTGGGGGTGCTATGGGCTGGATGATTTCAGGTGGCGGGCAGGCAATAGGTTGCCAACCCCTGCTCTATGCTTTTGAGTACTACTCTTCCACGTGAAAGTGGCAAACTTGTTAGAAGAGCAGGACCAGCAGAGGGTGCTGGTGAGCCTCTTCTCTCTCCTCCCGCCATGAGAACTGGGAAGTGGGCCAGTCAAAGACAGGAGTTTGGGTAGCCTTAGATTGCCTTAGAGAGCTCTGAGGATTGTCATCAGGCTAGTCAGGCTCACAGCAAACAGAAAGACTTGCATTTTTTCTGGCTTACCTCCTCCTCCTTTCAAATTTCCTAACTAGTTAAAGCACTGGTGGTACTAATTTGCAAACTCAAAGTCCAGCGACTTCCCATTAGCTGAAGTTAGTGAAGTTTGGAAGGGAAGAGGAAGGTACATGTCTTTTCCCATTCTATTCTTACTTTTACTTCCTCACATGCATCTTTCTGATGCATCACAGGAAGTGGGAAGCAGATTTTACTCCCCTTCCAGTTTTACAGCCCAGTTGCCTTATTTATTGAAAGCACTTTGTGGCAGTGCATTAAGGGTGCCATCACGAAGGTGCCCTTGGGCCAATCCTAGCCAGTGTCCGCCCAACGACATCTGCACCTTCATGTTGGTGCTGGTGCTGTTGGGCTGATGAAAGCAGCATTGTTGGCCCCAGAGCGGTTCTGGGCAGGGGGAGGGAGAAAGGAAGTGGGTGGGGATGGGTGGCCTGAGAGGCGTGCTGGCCCAGGGAGGGGGGCGGAGTTGGCCTCTGTCCCCAGGCCGCGCGGTGTCCTCGGCTCTGGGCCTGCTATACACCAAGTACAAATCTGAGAAGCACATAGGGGAGGCTGGAGCCTATACTGGCAGTGGTGTAGTGTGTGGGGGGCCTTGGGGGCCGTCGCCCCTGGGTGCAAAATTCTTAGAGGCGCAAACATTTGTGCCCCTAAGAATTGAGGCAGGGCTCTCTGGGCCTTGGCGCGCTTTCCCCGGCGAGGCGCATTGAAGTCCCGCTTGCAAGGAGAATGCAGGCATTCTCCTAGCAAGCGGGGCTCTACCTGCTTTGGCGCATCTCCCCCCTCTGGCTTCAACTGAAGTCCCGCTGAAGACTTTAAAACCAATACAACTGTGTGTTTATCTGTAGCTCTGCTTTCAAACACTTGCCCGTAATGCTACAATTACATCAGGCTTTGCGAAGGAACAGTAAGAGTTGATCAACTTGAATGTATGTAACCCGCCCGTTCTATTAGCCACTCCTCAGAAACTCTTTTCCTGCAAATGGGCTTGGTGCGGTCTGTGTGAGTGAGTAAAGAGCCAGCTTGATAAACTCTCAAAAATTGCCAGAGGCTCAAGACAGAACCCCCCCTCTCCTGATATAGAGGCAGTAGAAACACATGTTGAGCGCTCTTGCTTCCCAGCGGGGCTGTAACCATCCTACTTGACCTTTGCAAGAATCCAAGCTATGTGTGCTGCTTACTGCTGCTAATATTCCACAGTGTTTCTTTTCATGTACCAACCCTAGATTGAGATCGCTCAGAATAACATTTTTTAAATAAGTGAAATATGCACTAGGGCCAGACTTAGGAGCTGTGGGGCCCAATGTGAAACATGTTTGTGAAGCCTCACCCCCCCGCCCCTGTGGGGTCCCACAACTCACCAGAATGAGCAGCAGCGGTGAGCCCAGGGCTGATGGCATCTTGCCTAACGTGCAGCACCCAGAAGGAGGTGGTGGTGACATGATAACGTCGTCACCGGCAACTGCTTTAAGGGAGGCCAATTTTGAGCCAATCAGACCCAATCAGGGGGCAGGTAGGAGGGCCGTCCTGATGCAATGCTGGGCATGGAAGGTTCCACACCAGAGCACCAGCTGCAGAGCAAGGTGCCAATTGTGACTGTCGGCGCTTCACTTGCTGCACCAGTGTGGGGTCCACGTGGTCTGATCTGGAGTACAATTTGACCAAGCTGTTGGGAATTGTCCTAGGGCCGGCACTGGCTCTGGGACTGCGTAGGACATGTGTGTTTTGCAAGTGCTCGCTCAGTCCAGGCCGCGCCTCTTCCGCTGGCTTGGCACGGTGCTGCCTGAAAGTGATCTCTTAGGGCGCAATCCTAACCTGGAGTTAGGCCAGCACAGTTAGACTGGCAAAGTTTGGCCAGCACAAGGGACACCATAAAGTATGTTTGGATTATTCTTGGAATCAGAGAGACCAGCATACAGACATGTGCCATCCTCCCTGACTCCAAGAGTAGTCCAAACGTGCTTTATGGTGGCCCTTATGTCGGCCTAACTTGTGCCAGCCTAAATCCAAGTTAGGATTGCGCCTTCAGACTCAGGCAAATGCCATGACCCACCGACCTAGTTTGGGGACCCCTTAGTAGCGGGGTCCAATTTGGCCAAATTGGCCTAAAGCCAGCCCTGATGGAGGCCCATAAAAATAATCCCCCAGGATTCATTTTCTGAAACAGTTTTTATTGAACTTCTTTAGAGAGAAGCATTTCTGGAGGGGGCGCCCACATATTTGCCTCAAGCCCAAACCCTGCAGGACTGTGATCAGAATTGCCAACCAAGCCTTTAACGGCCATTGACAGTAATCTGGCCAGCAATATTTTCCCCACTATTTACCTCCCTGCACTAAATATGGTTGCTGAGGCTTGAAACGCATGTTTCTGCTGTGTAGAAGAACGGGCTGTGGTAAAAATGGGCAGAAACAGTAGGGACTGCTGTTTCACTGTTAAAGCACCAGGAAGGGTTTAAAGCAGAGTTCCCAAACTAGGGTCTGTCTGTGCTATCATTCCTGGGTGTTCTGCTGCCCTGGGCCCGTCCCTTTAAATGCTGCCCCATCTGACCTGGAAGTAATGATACAATTACTTCTGGCATGCTCTGAGCTCTGCAGCAGCCACCCACTCCCTGCCCTGCCCCCTTGTGCTGTGCAGGGGAGCCTCCTCCAGCCTCCCTCCCCCAGCCCCCCAGCCCCTCTCCTTTCCCTCTAAAGCAGAACCGCTTACACAGAATCTCCATTTTCCCTCCAGCCTCCCCCACCCCCCAAAATAGTATGCTTTCTCTTATTGTGGACATTCGTAGAGTTATGCCCAAAATTTAAGTGTTCGTTTTGTTTTGTTTTGAATAATTTATACCCCGCCTTTCCCATGCCTAAGCGAATGCCCAAGGCGGCTTACATGGGCAGGCTAGTCGAAACCACCATTTTTCAATGGGGTTTTTACAAATAGGCAGTATTCTGCGGTTCACCGAATCCTCAGTCCCAGATGTCGCCTTCACAGTGTGGTTCTCTCCTCTGGCCGTGTGACAGCGAGCTTCAGCAGGTGATTGTAAGTCCAGCCTGGACAGGTCCTCAAGGTCCTACTCATTCTTTTGCCAGCTGGCCTTCTCACCACATTCCTGCACTGGCTCAACAGCTCCACAGTGACCCCGTTCTGCCACAACAGGTACTGCAGCTTGTCACAGCCTGGTGTTCCGTCTCCTGCCCAGAAATAAAATAAAATAAAAGTGTTATTTTCTATACTTGACCTGCTCCAGCCCATCATGAGAGCCACAGTGAGGGTGCAATCCTAACCTGGAGTTAGGCTGGCATAGTTAGACCAACCAAGTTTGGCTGGCACCAGAGCCATCGTAAAGCACATTTAAACCATTCTCGGAGTCAAGAGAGGCTAGCACACAGATGTGCGCCATCTTCCCTGATTCTGAGAATAGTCCAAATGTGCTTTACAATGGCCCTGGTGCTGGCCAAACGTAGCTGGCCTAACTGTGCCAACCTTACTCCAGGTCAGGATTGCCCTCTAATATCTACATACCCAAAGAGGGTAGGAGAGAACCCACTGATAATTTTTTACCTCAAATTCTATCTTATTTGTTAGATATTTACATCCCACTGCTTCAGCCTGAAGGGCTCTCAGAGCAACTTACAAATCAGTTACATCAATAAAAGATGCATATCAATGTGACACACAGAAGAAATACAGCCAGGCATATTTCAATCCAAATCTATATCCATTCCAGTACTACTTAACATTTTTGGCCCTGATTCAGGTATGTAAGAACTCAGAGTTTGGTTATCCCAAACCTTGACTCACTTTCATATTTATCTGATTAGTCTTGGCTGACCATCAGTCAAGAAAGGAGATTTGTGTGTGTGGGGAAAAAAAAATGCACAAGGTAGATCATAGACTTGGAAAACATAAGGGGATTCTGAGGGGGTGGTGGGGGTGGGGGTGGAGACTATCTTGTTGCTAGGAATAAAGAAAATACATACGTTCGCGAGTTCAACAAGTTTAAAATTTGATCTCAGACTTTTTGTACTGAAGGGTCTTGTTTTTCCCCTTTCTGGAAAATTCTGCTTGGCTGTTGTCATGCTGCTTTGACTGGAATAGCCACATTGACTTCAGCAAGGCTAGTCAGAAGCCCCTGCAGGACTCCAATGTGCTTGATGACTTATTCATTCTTTCTACATTCTTCCCTATGTCCCAATACGCCTGAGAGCCAATTTTAGGGCGCAGTCCTAACCTGGAGTTAGACCGGCTGACTTGTGCTGATCCAGGAGTTTTTGCAAACGCGCCATGAAGCGCATTTGGATCACTCCCAGGGCGCAATCCTAACCTGGAGTTAGGCTGGCACAGGCCAGCAAAGTTTGGCTGCCACATGGGCCACCGTAATGTATGTTTTCACCACTCTTGGAGTTAGAGAGGCCAGCACACAGATGTGCGCCATCCTCCCTGACTCACAGAGTGATCCAAATGTGCTTTACGGTGGCCCTTGTGCCAGCCAAACGTTGCTGGCCTAACTGTGCTGGTCCAACTCCAGGTTAGGATTGCAATCTCAGAGTCAGGGAGGCCAATGCATGTCCATGTGCCAGCCTCCCTGACTCCAAGAGTGATACAAACATGCTTTATAGTGCATTTGCAACATTCCTGGGCTGGCACAAGTGACTTGTGCTGGCCTAACTCCAGGTTAGGATTGAGCTCTTAATCACATGGTAATATGGCCCCAAGGGAAAAGGAGGAAGCATAACAAGGATGCTCATATTTTGCCCCTTTCTCCCACATTTGAATTCTGAGTGAAGGGAATTTATTTTCTCAAATGTCATAAATGCTTGCATTGTATCACCTTACACAATTTACCCTGAACGCAAACCCTGTGCTAACACAGACGACGGATCAGATTCACTGTTCAGAATAAACCGCTTGAGTCAACATTCAAGAGTTTTCAAGAGTTTATTATGCATAAACCTGCTCTAGTAGTTTGTTTCTGTTTCAATAAATTGAGGCACATTTTATACAAGCACGACACCACAGCTCCTTTGTAGGCAAGGACCTGGCCTTGAAATCCCCAGAAATTAAATAGATCAGTAGTTCTCAAACTTTTTAGATCAGGACCCACTTTTTAGAATGGTACTCATCTTGAGACCCACTGGAAGTGATGTCAGTAAGCTGGAAGTGATGTCATGGCAGGAAGTGACATCATCAAGCTGGAAGTGCTGCCATTGTAACATAATAAAAATGACACTCTTGAAATGCAAATTGGCATTCTTAGACTGCAGCAATTATACAACCACGAAACATCCTTGACAGAAAGCAGGATTAGGACAAATTATTATGTGAAAGAACTGGATACAATTTTTTTTTTAAAAAAAACCCTCACTTGAAAATTCAAATTGTTAACACTCACAAAAGGAATAAAGGAAGAGTAAGGTCTGTAGCTTCAAAGATGGTTGCTCCCAGCTCTCTGCAACCCACCTGACATCGTATCGCAACCCATCAAGTGGGTCCCGGCCCACAGTTTGAATAACACTGAAATAGATGAATGCCCCAATCCTATCTCCCACCAGTTTATGCACTGTAGCCATGCTGCCAAAACATGCACTGCATGCTATGGTAGAGGGGCAACCAGATGGCCAGGGAGAGGTAAATCAAAATAGTTTATAATTACCTGTCTGTCATCTGCCTGGCTATCAATGGCATAAAAAGAACAGCAGGTTCACAGATTTTTGTCTTCGTGGACCTTGCTGAAAACATGCAGAAGAGGGCATTTAGCAACTGTCAAGACCCCTCAAGTTCCAAACAGTCACAGATCAAATCTATGTGCAGAGGGTTTGTGGCCTGTCTCTGTGCAGCTTCTTTGCCATGAGTTTGCTTACACCTAGCAACTCAGCACAGCGGTGTTTGCTTTTCATTTGGTCTGTTTGTGCCCAGGTCACTGAGTGTTTGCTGGCAATTCCAGTCTCATTTGCAACCTCCATTTAATGAGCTGATATGTTTGAAACGTGGCCGTTGTCTGTTTACACAATCTGGCAGGGAGAACTTTCAGGGCCTCGAACAGACAAACAAATAGCACGATGGCACTGAAAGCTGCTGCTGGTGCATGCAAGCAAGACCCATCAGGGCAGACTTTCATAGCATTAGGCCTTTCTTAATCGAGGATGGGATTTATCGGTAGGATGTAACATTCCATTAAGCAGCTGCATGAAATTGGGAGAAGAAGCACCCCCTACACACATCTACAATAAACTGTCCTCCCCTTGACAGTGTTGTGTCTGTGCGCCTGCTGTAGTCGATGCAACGTCTGCATTGACTGCAATCCTAAATTGCGCTGGAACAGCAAGGCTGGCAGGCTGGTGCTGTATCCAGTGCAGCTTTGGAGCACTGGAGCCTCCCTGGGACAAGGGCACATTTGTGCCCTTGCCTCAGGGGAGGCTTCAGCCTCCTATGGAACCTATTTAGCAGGCACAGAGCTGAGGAAGCCATGCGGCCTGAATTACGGCCTCTCGGCCTGGGGATGGAGGCTTGGATGCAGCCTATTGGCAGTGTCCCATCTCCACCCCCTCTTGGAGGCGTTTGCAGGGGATGATTTGTGGTGGGGAGAGGACTAAACCCTCCCTCCACTCCGAAATACTCATATACAGTGATGTCATGCAGGGGGTACGCGGGGGTACACGAGTACCGGTTTCTAGGATTACAGCTGGCCCCGCCCATTCGCCCGCCCACTCGTCGACCCCGCCCCCTGCAACGTTTGAATTTCCTGCATGTTTGAGTTGCCTGCATGTTCTCAGAGCCAGGCAGGCAGGCAGGCAGCGAGCGGAGCCTTTCCTTTCCTTGCCACTGAAAAATGAGTTGCTCTGGGGTTTTAACATGATGCCAGGCCTCCTTAACATGTTCTGGGGGTGCTGTGGAATACTGTTGCAACTGTTGGGTCAGTTTAAAATCATCTGAGGCCTCAAAAAGGGCTTTTTTCATGTCACTTCCTGCCACGACATCACTCCTGGCTTATGATGTCACTTCTGGTGGGCGGGTCCCGACACGTGCCAATCAAAAGTGAGTACCTGTTATTAAATCATTTAGATGACGCCACTGCTCATATACTGCCTCCTCCCTCCAGGCCTTTTCCTTTCAACTGGACCCATTTCTGAGAGAACTACCCTAATCCCATCTCCCTTGAAATGTCCCTTCCCACCTCCACATTACCATTAACTGGCAAACTGAGCTGACTCTGGTTCTGCAAGCATCTTTTCTGAGGATGTGGATTAGCTTAGGCAGTTCCTCGTACATGTGGATAGATTCCACCTCTCACGAGCATATTCAACCTCCAAAATAAGGAATGGGCAGATGTACCTTGCCAACTCACCTTGTACAGAACGATGAGAGAATTATTTAAACTTCCTGGACATAAAACACCTTCTGAGAGATTGAAGCATTACTTGGATCCCAGGAGCTTGGGCTAAAGCATGCACATAGCATGGGAACTGGAAAGAAATATGTCCTCTTTGACTAGAAAAATGCAGTGCTTTCCATAGCCAAAGTAATTACAGTATACAACCTTATAGTCATTAAAGCAAAACATTCCACAGCCTGCATGGTTTTTCCTCCACATGAGGAAAGGCAGTTTGAAAGCTGACGTTGGTTCTCCTGCTCCCTGCTTTGAAGACTCCATCCACACAGTAAGGGTTGACAGGTCAACGGCTGTGATTTAAAGCAAACATTACTTTGAAGGAAAGAGTTGTGTATGGAAACTGTGAACAGGGTTGAACAGGGAACCTGGAAGAAGAGACCACATGGGCAGGAGGAGGAAATAGCCCTTCCTTTTAAAAACAGATCTATTTTTTGTAGGCTCTGGCTTCATGACACTGCATGTTGAGTAGTGGAAGTGGCAGGAGAGATCTAATGGCTAAAATGGGGTGACTCAGGCTTGGACATCCCACACCAGACTGCCCAATACCTAATGATATTTGTGCGCAATACTAGCTAGGCAAGTCATAATGCTAGGAAGGAAGAGGAGGAACAAGTAGGAGGTAATTGGCCACGGCCTGGTCCACAGCAACCACAAATCCTTGCTGTGATAACGGAAATGGGCTCATTCAGCATCTCTTTGCAGGAATCCATTTCCCTCATAGAATCAGGTCTGCTGTGACCTATGTGAAATAACTGGAAATTTGACACTATGAGGACATGTGCAGGGCTTTTGTCCAGTGGTGTCATCCAAATGATTTAGA
>JAJKFI010000018.1:930018-947265 GCA_029204185.1 Lerista edwardsae | reverse complement strand
GTAAGTAAGTAAGTAAGTAAGTAAGTAAGTAAGTAAGTAAGTAAGTACGTGTGGGAGGTAGGCAGAAGGCAGGGGGTGGACGGAATAGGGAGGGGAGGGGGAGGACTAAGGAGAAGACCACAGTGGGTAGGGGAGCAGATTGAGTCTGGGAAGAGGGCAGCATTGGCAGCAGCAGTACTGTTGATGTCCTATCACACCACCTGGTCTTGATCTACCAACCCGGATCCACTCGGACTTATGGTAGAAAAATAGCTTGTGCAGTTCTGAGCAGACCCATCAGGGCAGATGAGGCTTGCCCCGACGCAAGGAAACAAATGTTCCCTGACCTTGATGGGGAGTGCGGAGCCCAAAACACCCCTGCAGGATGCAGTGCATTCTGCATTGGCACAGCTTAGGTACAATTGGGTTGTAACCACGTGCCGCAGTGGCTACTCAGGGAGTTGCTTGATTAATAAATGCTGCCAACCACCCTTAGACTAGTCCTGCCTGTGTGTCATCATCCACAGGAAGATAAATTAAAGTACTTTGTTTTTCACCTAAACACTATATACTTTCATGCTGAGCCGCCCAGTCCAACCTAACTACCTCTATGTCAATGCAGCAGTGCCAACATGTTCATATCCCATAGGGGTGTTTTGGCATGTTGAGGCCTCCTTGGGGCAAGGGAACATTTGTTCCCTTCCCACAGGGTAAGCCCCAGCAGCTGCCATGGGTCAACTTAGACTTGTGCCAGCTCTATAGCTAGCACATGTCCCTGTTGACCATGAAAGGAGCTTCAGGTCTGGAAGGAGGGCTAAGATTTGGCTGGCGCTGCTACTGCTGAATGTACCCCCCTCCTGGACCTCATCCTGCCCCATCTCTTCCCTGTTTTGCCCACCCCTGCAGTCCGCCTGCCCCATTCCACTCTTACCTGTATAAGTGGATGTCCCTGGTTCACTGGACCACACTGCTTGCTGCTTGTGGTGGTGGCCAGGCTGCACTCAATGACTAAGGGCACAATCCTAGGCCAGTTAGGCCAGCACAAGTTAGGCCAGCAAAGTTTGGCCAGCACAGGAGAGAGGCCATACAGTATGTTTGGACCACTCATGTAAGAGAGGCCAGCACACAGACGTGCGCCATCCTCCCTAGCTCCGAGAGTGGTCCAAACGGGCTTTACGGGGGCCCTGGTGCCAGCCAAACTGTGCTGGCCTGTGAGGATTGCGCAACTTCCAGAAAACGTGACGCTGGCAGAACACACCCATAAAATTGGGCTGTTTATCCTTCAGTGGTACTTTTCACAAACAGGGAGCAACTGAAGTTAATTGGTTTCCTTCTTCTTTTGCACAGGAAATTCCACTGTTCATTCTCACCACAAAGCATGACCACTGTCCTTAACAACAGACATCTTTGTATCTCTGATGGGCCATGGCAACATCAAGGAAACAAGATGTGAACATCTCCCTTCACTGGGAGGAAATCTGTCTATTTTTCAGGATGCTTTTGACTTCAGATATGTTTTCCGCACCAATAAAGAATGAGTGCCTTTTCAGGCAGAACATTTTCCTGGCACTCAACTCCTGTTTTATAACTGAGAAAAATGCAATTACCCATTCACCTTAGCTCTTCCACTGGAAGCATGAGATCTGCTGGTACTGTGATCGCCTGACTTTCAGAGTCATCTATTGGATATTGTCCATAATAACATCATCATACGACTCCACCACCGCCCCAAGGCCTGTGCCATTATGTGCACCTTTCAAAAGTAGCATTTCAGTTATCTTTTTGGTACTTTTTAGAGGCTTTGACAGTATCTGAAGACAGATATGCTCAAGCAGTCAATATAGTAGCATCTGAGCCCTGAGTTCTAGTTGCACCTAGAGAGCAAGCCTAACCTGGAGCGAGGCCAGCACAACTTAGGCCAGCAAAGTGCCACCGTAAAGCATATTTGGACCACTCTTGGAGTCAGGGAGGATGGTGCGTGTCTGTGTGCTGGCCTCTCTAACTCTGAGAGTGCTCCAAACATACTTGACTGTCAGCGTGATCCTATACCCCCCTTGTGCTGGCACTGCGCTCTTGAGCCGGCCGAACACTGTCGCAAACGTGCTGTAAAGCGCATCTGCATTGGCGTTGTGGCCAGTGCTGGGCTGGCGCAGGACCGGCGCGAGCAGCAGTGCCAGCGCTTGGGCGCTGGCCATGTGCTGGCCCAGCGTCAGCGTCGTTCAGTCAGCGCAGGGCCTCCGCGAGGTCATTCCAGAGGCATTCCGGGGGCATAACTGGGTGGCGCAGTGGGCAGAGATGGCGGTTGTGACTCAGGACGGCTGTAGTGCCAAATCCTAAAGCCTGTCCCCGGCCAGGAGGGCCCCAATTCAGGCCACTCCTGCACACGTTCCTCTGTGCCTGCTATTTTGCTGGCGCAGATCAGAGCAGACCCATAGACTGTGGCTTACGCGGGTGCAAGGGGAAAACCTCCCCTTGTCCCGCACATTGCTGCTGCTGCCTCTGAATGGGCTGTAGAATACAGCCCTGCTATGTCGGCCTTACTAGGCCAGCTGTGTATAGGCAGAGGCGTTTCTACAGGGATGGCAAAGCTCTAAGTTTTGCAAGAAGCCTTACCTTGCAGTGGAAATCACTCCTGCACCGTTTTAGCCAATCCTCACAGGGAACAGCAACATCTTGGCGTTGCTTACTGGCTATAGCAGCAAGGGAGAGGAGGGATTTACATGACAGGGTAAGGCTTCTTGCAAAACTTAGAGCTTTGCCATCCCTGTAGAAATGCCACTGTGTATAGGATTGTGCTCTGTGTCCCTTGTGCCAGGCAAACTTTGCTAGCCTAACTGGGCTGGCCTAACTCAGGTTAGAATTGCGCTCTTATTGAATACCGCACTAGGTTTATCCTTTCCTTTTCCCATCCCATTGGTTTATGTGAAAAAAACCAAAACTATTACATTTTGAATCTTGATGACCAACTTTGATTTTTGAAAGGCATGCTGTTGGGGTCAAATGTCACCATCAGAATCTTAATTGCAGCATCTGAAAATTTGCCAGATCTTGATACTTGCTTGTTTGTTCAAATCTATTTTACCATTCTCCTTTTTGAAAGGAGATGCCGTAATTATGAAATTATGAAACTTATGCCAGTTATGAAATTAAGCACTTGTAATTGTGCTTTTGCTTTATTGTTTTTCAGCGATGATGTGCGTGAGCCCTTAGGAAGCTGAGTTAGAGTATTTTACATACATACAATTCTGGCTGATTTGTTTTCCTTGTAAGATTTGGAATGTTAGGCTGATGCTTCTTTGGCCTAGTAGTACCAGCCTGTGTGCCTAATTGCTTTTCACCAGCTCAACCTGTATATTTTGTTCTAATATTATTATTTTTTACTTCTAGATGTGTATAATTTCCAAAACAAAGTTCCCATAGTTCAAAATGCTTGATGGCTCTGAACTATAAAACATATTAAAAAGAAACAGAAAAGTGAAAGGTCTCACTGAGCTCACACGAGACCCTTGCATGAACACAGGCAGCTCCTTGGATCATAGCTTGTTGCTTCCTGCAGGTCTCTCCACTCCCAGGGGTTTCCACCTGTATATAAAGACATGAGGCATCACAAGCCATGAAGGTGAAATAGGTGCCTCTCATCGGAAGCTTGATATATCAAAGGTGCACATTGTTTGCATCAGCCAAGATGGTATCAGCAAGCATTTTGGAAGTGGGTTGGGTGCTGAAAGTACTCAAATATGCCCGAGGGCCTTTATACACCCTGGTGATGAGATATCCTGACTTCATATTTGTGCCTGATAGAAAGTGATAGAATTGGCAGGGACAATGCTCTGAACGTGTGGAATGATAAGGATGATGCATGGAAACATTTCCAAACAAGGCAGGTGTGTCCATTCATCCGGTTGAGAGTTGCAGCCGTGTTTCATCTGTCTCTGAAGGTGAGCCTGGCATCATCTCTGTTCTGTGTGTGGAAATACGGAACTTCAAATAAAAATTGCCGGAGGGCTGAGAACAAGAGGGCCATCATCAGACCAGAATGTGAAGACAGGGGACTCCATCAACGCCTTGTGTGGCTCAGCTGTCAGTCAAACCGAGGTGTGAGCACAAGCACATGGCAAAAATCTGGAAAGCGCTTGGCTAAGGCAGCAGGTACTGGGCAGTCTTTGTGTGAAAAGAGATTGCACAAGCATTGGAGCATCGGATGTAGAAATGTCATCTGAAGACATTGCTGATGGTAGTTAGCCAACCCATCTGGGAAACTGAATTTTCACACAAGGAAAGCTATGAACACAGAGCACATAGCAAAAAATTGCCTCTTATCTGAAGAAACAGTGGTCAGTTCTCTCCCCCCACCTTTCTCTCTCTGTGTGTGTGTGTGTTTGTGTGACACAGAATCCTTTAATAACTGTCCTAATGTGCGCAACCTTTTTAAAAAAGAAATCTAACATTGTGGCAATCTACAGCTGCTGGCAACAGACTCTCTACAAATACATCTCACTACATCTCTTTTACAGAATAATGAGGGGAAGAGAAAGGGGCATTAAAAGGAGATGCCCAAGATGCCCCAGTTAGATATCTGTGTGACCTGGTTGAATATGTTATGAGTGACGCATGTGCCCCAGTTATGCATATCTACTGGTATGTTAAAGAAAACAATGATAAATGTTATGGTTACAATCTACCCTAATGGGGAATGGAAACCTGCTGGAATTATCTTGCTCTTCTCCCCTCTTTTCATTTTGTCATCCTCACACCCAACTCCTTTCTCACAATCTTCCTGCCTTCCTCCGGATTCCTGAGCTCATGTTTTCCTGAACACCTTCAAACATGTCACTTTCAGGGCACAATCCTAAGCAACTTTCCAGCCTTGAGCTAAGGGCAATGCAGCTCCAAGGAAAGGGAACAACATTCCCTGACCTTGAGAAGGCCTCCGTGACTCTCCCCTTCCAACTGCAGGATGCAGCACGTGCCCCATTGGCACAGCTATGTCAGTGCTGGAAAGTTGGTTGGGATTGTGCCCTCAGAGTGAAATGAGTTGCTTTTGTACGCCTGGTGCTGAGCATCACGATACTCACCTCCAAATATCTGAGAGTTAAATACATCTCCAAGGCTTCCCTTGTACACTCTGGCTGTGCTGCACAAAGCGACGTTGGAAATGGCAACACTGATAGAGCGTCTGCTAAAAATACGAGCACTCACATATTTGAAGGCCCTTGTATTGTCATGTTATGTTCCCCCAATGATAGAACTTTACGCTTAGCTAAAATGCAAACACTACATCCCTGGACAAAATTTATTTGCAGATATTTCTTTCATTGATTTCTTTGCCAAGAAATGGATGGATAATTTCCCAGCTGGTGCACTAGGGAGGCCTTACTAGGGCAGGACGTCTAGCTGAGAGGGTAAAAGCCGCAGTTCTGCCCGAAGATAAGATCTGAAGGTCGCCAGTTCGTAACCACCGGAAGTTTCCGTGAGCGGCAGACCTCGAAGAATGTGGCTGATAAGATTTGAGCTGTGTCTGAGTGCCTGTGAGAGAGGAATTGTGTCGGGCCAGCTATTTCTTGGTGAGAGCAAGAAGTCGTTTATCAGCCGGCAGGAGAGCAATCATGTGGCTAAGAAAGAGAGGTTAAAGGGATATGTTCCCTTTAAGCATTAAATCCCAGTGAGGATGGAGCACAGTGAGGAGGTAAGGAGCTTTAAGTAGGTAGAGGCATGAGATTTGGAGCCTGCCCCTTTCCCTTGAGTTCAGTGATCCTCAACCTATGGGTCAAGACCCCAATGGGGTCACAAGGCCTCATTTGGTGGGTGGTAGCAATCTTTCAAAGCCTGTGCAAGAGAGGGCTTGGATCCAACCCAATATTGCCTTATCAAAACTGAGTTCTTGATATAATCCTGCAGCTCCTAAGGCTGATCCTGCCAGACTACTAACCTCACAGGTTGCTGTGGAGACACAAGAGATAGGGGGAAATGGGGCAGGGATTGGTGGTGGGTCCCTAGTCTCTTGATTGATTGATTGATTGATTGGGCTCATGGCATGAAAAAGGTTTAAGACCACTGCTTTAGTTTATTTACAAGGAGTGCAATCTGTGTCCAGCCTGCTTCGTGCCACTTCTGTTTGATATGAGCAGCAGCAGAGCATGCTGGGAATCAAACTGCACCACTTCAATTTCGAGCAGCAGTGGCATGCACCAGGCTCATTGCTTGAATTACACCTAGATGGAACCTGGAAGCCTCCGGAGAGCATGGCATGAGCAGCTGCGATATGTTAACCAAAGTCAGTATTTTTTAAATGGCTGATAAACAACACTGAGCTCCATCTGGAACTTCTAGTTAGACTTGAATCATTTATCTAAGCAGAGTGTACAGGAGAAGTCCAATCTGGAGACTATGAACAAAACGTTATTAGGGATGGAGTGTTAGTTATTTGACTTTCGCATTTCCCCTCGTTCTACCATTCATTGATCATGATTGGTGCCTTTTGTTTGGGACTAAGATCATTCTGGTCAAGACATTTTTATAACTATTTAATGGTAGTGCAAGCACACGGCACCAGAAATCAAACTTCAGTGGTACTGACCTAAGTTTAAGTCCACCATAAGATGACAGAGAAAGGAAAGGAAACGTCCTTGTTCCTATTGATTGAAGAGTCAACAGCTTTCCAGTGTAACAAAAGGGACTATTCAAAGGGTGAGAGTTATTACTAGTCGCCTGTGAGAATGCTGTTGGAAAGGGGCTCTTTGCAAAGGCAAAATGATCTTCTGAAATAAAGTGAAGAATAGATCTGGGTGTTTTAGTGGATGATAAACTAAACAAGAGCCTGCAGTGTAACACAGCGGCAAAGACGGCTAATGTGACTTTAGGCTGCATCAGTAGTAGTCTTTTATTTTGAGAAGCAATTCTGCTTTAGTCAGACTCCACCTGGAAAACTGGTCTAGTCCTGGGGACCACAGGTCAAGAGGGCTATTGACAAACTGGAGTGGGTCCAGAGGAAGGTGATTAGGCTGGTCAAGAGGATGGGGATCATGACCTGCAAAGACGGGTTGAAGGAGTTTTGCATCTTTAGATGGGAAAGCGAGCATTAAGAGGGGACATTGTAACTACCTATAACTACCTGATGGGCTGTCAAATGGAAGCTGGGGACTTTGAGAGGCAGTTGGTGTGTCTCTCTTCTGGTTGTAAATGACTAGCTCTACTTGTGGACACAGCCTGGTCTGGGAATAAGTCAGGTCTGCACGTTTTGTTTTTATTGTAGATGAAATTATTCCTTATTCCAACTCATTGTACTGAGCAAAGCTCTTTTGTTTGTATGAACTTACTGGATTATTTAATACATTTTATTTTGCTCATAAAATTGTTGTGTAGTCTCTGGCTTGGGTAAGAGTGCTCTGGGGAACACCCAAGTTGCTGGTCTGTTGGAATATTTTATTCAAACCAGAAAGAGGGGTGTCGTGAACCCAACCTCCTTTACAGTCTCTAACTCAATCCTGCATAATGTACACGCCATCATGTGACATTCAGCCTGCCAGTCATGTGTGTTTGCCTTTTACAGACATACCTTGACTTTCATCCAAGTGATTTTCATCACTTTGCTCTTTCAATTATAATCACATTTCAAATTTTGCTTTCCTCTTCTGATTTCATCCAACCTTCCACTACGTTAGTCCTTATGTTTATTTTTCTTGCATTTCAGTTTATATAAGTTTCGCAGGCATTTGCATGTGTTATATAGTCATTTACATTTTTCATTGGCCAAAATTAATTTGCAAGCTAAATAAGGCTGTGTGCTGACATTCATATATTCTTTTTACTTTCATCCTTACCAGATGAAAGTGCAAGATATTGCTGTATGTGCCTGATAATGTCCCTATTTTTTACCATCCTAGGTGGCAGAGGCGGATCTACAGGGAGGGCAAAGCTCTAAGTGTTGCAAGAAGCCTTACCCTGTCATGTAAATCCCTCCTCTCCCTTGCTGCTATAGCCAGTAAGCAATGCCAAGATGTTGCTTTTCCCTGTGAGGATTGGCTAAAACGGTGCAGGAGAGGAGTGATTTCCACTGCAAGGTAAGGCTTCTTGCAAAACCTAGAGCTTTGCCCTCCCTTAGATCTGCCTCTGCTAGGGGGACATAAATAGAGGAGGGTTTTGAAAGCCAACTTTGGACTGAGTTTGGTTTGGTAAGACAGGGATTGTTCAGGCTTGCTCAGACACATGGAAGTCATCACTTCCTAAATTGCTTTTGATCCTAAAGACTAAAGGCCCATGTACAGAAATTCCTTCTTAGCTGCTTCTTTTTCATAAGTTTATGGCTCTTCCACTGCAACAAATGACGAGACGTTATGTAAAGGAGCTGCATCAATACATTGTTGAACAGATTCCAACATATTTACAGTACAATAAACATACTTAAGACTTAATTAGGATGCTTAATTACTTAATTAGGATGCCTTAAAAACACACCAATAATAACTTGATCATCAGTTTACCTGCAGCTAGTTGTAGAAGCAATCTAATAAGGGGGTAATTTTCAATTGCTCTTCCAGCTGGTTATCCAGACTCTGCAAACCCAGTTATCCTAGTGAGATGGGATGTGTTCAGTAGTGACTATTGCCAAGTGGGAGTAGAAGAGGAAACTGCGGGATTGGTGTCAGTGTTTGTCCTACTCTGTTTACAATTCCTACCCACAGAAACGATTTACTGGTCAGTGAACATTATGACAATTAGTGCCCAGTACACCTGAAATTACAGGACTTTGCTTGTTGCTTCTTATACTGGGCTTGTTTACTACATTAACTCTTTGGCTGTTGCTCTGGTTTACTCAGTTGTCTGGATCACATTGTTACTAGATTGGTCACTGCAATGGCAAAGGATGAAATAAACTATGTTTTGAATTGCATACTAATTGTGGTGTCACGTTGGGACCTCTGTCCTTATGATCTCCCAGCTGATGCTTTGTTAATCCACTTGCTTCAATCAGCCATTTAAAAGACAAGCTCTGATGCTAGAATTACTTGATGCACTGCTGAAAAGAGTTACCGTGACTGCCACCAACAGGACTGGATCCAGCTCTCACAGCACCTGAGGCAGTGTGTCAAATCCTACCCCCTGTCACCTCATTCTTCTTTTCCCAATTCTTGGATTTGAAAAAGGAAGAGGGGGACAAAGCAGAAGAACTGTGGAAGAAAGTGGTGGGCCGCAGTGGTGCAGGGTGGCCAGCGCCCAGGACAGAGTGATGAAATGACACTGTGATGTCACCCACCCACCGCACTTGCACACCACCCTCCGGCTTCCAGAATAGTTCCAGCTTGGAGCCAATTGGAAGCTAGGGGTGGCTAGAAGAGACATCCTTTGCTGCACTCACTGCTGTAAGCACTTGGGTGGCGAGCGCAGTGTACCCCTTGTAGAGAGCCTGGAAACCACCAGAGTGAGAGCAGGCCACATTAGCCACACCCGTCAAGTTTCGCCACAGTGGATGGGTTGAAATGCCAGAGGCAGTGGTTAAGAACAGGTACTCACTTTTGATTGGCACGTGTCGGGACCCGCCCACCGGAAATGACGTCATAAGCCAGAAGTGATGTCGTGGCAGGAAGTGACATGAAAAAGCCCTTTTTGAGGCCTCAGATGATTTTAAACTGACCCAACAGTTGCAACAGTATTCCACAGCACCCCCAGAACATGTTAAGGAGGCCTGGCATCATGTTAAAACCCCAGAGCAACTCATTTTTCAGTGGCAAGGAAAGGAAAGGCTCCGCTCGCTGCCTGCCTGCCTGCCTGGCTCTGAGAACATGCAGGCAACTCAAACATGCAGGAAATTCAAACGGTGCAGAGGGCGGAGTCGATGAGTGGGCGGGCGAATGGGCGGGGCCAGCTGTAATCCTAGAAACCGGTACTCGCGTACCCCCTGCATGACATCACTGGCCAGAGGCCTCTAGCGCCATACTCTCTTCTGCCCTTCCCTTTCTGCTCTGTTCCTTTGAAATGGAGGAGGGGGAAGGGCAATGGAGTCAACCTGCCAGCTCAAGCAACCATCTCATAGCCCAATCCTATCCACACTTATGTGGGAGGAAGCCACATTGACTAAAATGGGACTTACTTCTGAGTAGACATGCCGAGGATTGGGCTGTCAGTCAGCAGCATGGAGATCTCATAGTCTGCTTCACTGTTTGCAACTCTGTTTGAAAAGTGGCTCCATATTAGGAATTCTAATTTGCTGAAGAGGCAACTGAGAGTGGAGTTGCTAGTTTTTAAAACCTGCTCTGCCAGCTTTTAAACATTTTTCTCTCAAGTGAACAGGCAATAAAAATTAATCTCAGGCTATTTTTTTTAGGGGTGGGGGTGCAGGTGGGCTGCCCATTTTACTTCAGGGTTTTGCCCTGGCAACAGATTTTCTCTCCCCCCCCCCACCCCTAGCTACCACATTTTCATGGTCTCGCAAGGTGAAAAATCTTAGATGCCTGGATCAATTTGACCTGGCAACCCTAACTGGGACCAAGTGAAATTAAAGCTGTAATCCTGTGCATGCTTACGTGGGAGTCAGATCAGTGGTGTCATTCAAATGATTTAGGAACAGGAACTCACTTTTGAGTTCAAATTCAAATGTTGAAAAACAAAACAAAACCCCGGAAGCAGCCACGGAGCCCGTTAGGATCCGGAACGCCCGTTCTGGTCCGTTCCCCCTGAATGACATCACTGAGTCAGATCCACTGAACATATGGGAATGTGCCTCTGAGTAAGCTTCATAGGATTTCTCTGTAACAAACGTTTCCCTTTTTCCCTTCCACTGAGGCTGTGCACTGAATCTGAGGGGAGGGGAAGTCCCGGAGGTCTCCTCTGGGCATTACGAATGGCTCTGAGGGGGAGGGGCCACCTCACACCGGAGACTCACCATCGATTAGCAGGACAGCGGCCATGGGACACCACTGATCAGCTGAGAATGGTCTGTGCAGCTCTGCATGGCAACAGCGAAGCCGGGTGGGCAAGCCTTGCTGGCCAGCAGGTGAGTGGATTCCCACCCATGGGAGGAATTAGGGAGGTAGCAGCTGCCGACGACACCAGTTGTGGCTCACTCTCAGCTAGGGAGAGGCCAGGAGCAAGTGGGACTGGGCTGGGCCCAGCCTTTAAAACCAGCTCCAGCTCTGCCTTGGGCGGGGGCTTCAGAAAGGTTCCAGACATGACTGAAACAAGGTTCCAGTTCAGTGGTATCATTCAAATGATTTAGGAACAGGAACTCACTTTTGATTGGCACTTGTTGGGAACCCGGAACCAGCCACGGAGCCCGTTAGGATCCGGAACGCCCGTTCTGGTCCGTTCCCCCTGAATGACATCACTGTTCCAGTTGCTTTCAGAGGCTCTGAGTGACCCGGAAGTATTATATCACTTAGACACATAGCTCCTTGACCTCACTGGCACAGAGGGCCATAGCATGTCCCCGATATAAAAGGGTACAAGCATTAGGTCAGCAGTTGGCATCCATTGCAATGCTAAGGCAATGTGGCAATGGAGGAACACAAACGACAGTATCAGCACTTATTTCCTGTTTTCATAAAGTTTTATAATGCTCCAGGCTCTTTTGTTCTACCCAGCAAACAACCGTTTTTTTTTCCCCTCCCTATGAACACTGCTTTGAAGTCGGCTATCTGCTCCCCAAATCATTATGCTTTACAGTAAAGGGCTTTCAGCAGTAAAACCAGAAGACAGATGTTTTCTAATGAGCAGCACGCAGCCTTGCCAGCTCCATGTGAACCCTGTCAACAAAGGCCTTTGGAAAACAATGCTCACACACTATGTGGATGGTAGGGAGCATCCTGGCTTCCTGGCTGAGCATGGGTGCGACAGCTGCTGGAGCAAATGTTCCCACTGCATATGTGTCTCCTTGCGGTGCCCACAACAAAGTTTGAAAGAGGAGACCACACAAACATACAAAGCGAAAAAGGCCCGGGGGAAAAGAATCCTTGTGAAATGTGTCCTCTTGAGGATGTTTCTGTATGATTGTGTTTCTGATACTGCACAACTGTATGGTTGTGTCTCTGATACGGCTCAACTTTGATTGTTGATCTCAAGGGAGGTAGTTGACTGGAGGCACTGGTCTGATAGGAAAGTTCATTTCCTGTGGCAGGTTGAGCCTAATTTTTGCAAGTCGTGACTACCCACAAATTGCATTCACCTCATCTGTTTCACAGGGCAGTTTCCGTTTGCCAAGAGCTTTGTAGTCCTTCCAGCCTGATACTGAGCACATCACTAGGAGTCAAACCCCAGGGTTCAGAAACACCTTGTGGTTCTAAAGATCAAAACACTTGTATTCTGAAAGCATAGGTTGACCCTTTTATTTTTGTGAGAGCACAAGCCAAACCCCGGCTGAAATAGGCAGGCTGACACACTTGCTCCACATCTAGCCTAGGGCTCGGAAGTGCTGCTGCGCTCCTCGGGTAGCCTGTAGTGGCCGAAATGGGGCTATTTGGAACTCTGAGCAGCTGCATCGGGGCTGTCTGGGCCAGAAGTGGAGGTTAGGATCCAGCCCAAAGGCTGGATCCCGCCTCCACCCCACTTCCCGGGGCTGGCCTGCCCACGGGCCCATCCGTGATCTGCCCTCCCATTCTGCCCTTCCCCTGGTCCCCTTCCTCTGGCCGCCTGCCTGGAGTCCCTTTGGCCTCTGGGCCCAGGCGCCAGTTTTGCAAGGCCAGCGTACGAACATGCACTGGCGAATCGATCTCTTCAGAAAATGGCGCAACTTGCACATTATGGCACGTTTGTGACATTCAATGGCCAGCAGAAGGGCCTCAGCACATTTAGATTGCACTGTAAATGGCACACGGATGGATTATGATCAGAACTGCGTGGGGAGATATTTATTTCTTTAAAAGATGCATGCAGCTTTTTTTCAAAGCAATGTACCACAATAAAATTACAAAACCACATAATTAATAAAACATTAAATAAAACCAATTAAAACAACATTAAAAAAACCAATTAAAACGCTGTTGGGGGGCCTTTAGCACTTTGCCCTTGTATCACCATTCCAATCCAGATCGTACACTCCATGTTCACGTGATGTACCTTTAATGAATCCATTTCCATTGGTGCCAGTGTCTGGGACGATGCTGTTATTGCGCTTCCTTTTTTGAGAAAGGAGTGTGGTCTGTGATGATTATTTCACCTCTGGGAACCTGAGGAGGCTTTCCCAAGGCCACACAGTCAGTTCACGGCAGAGGTAGGTAGGTGTTGGCTGCAGAGACCTGGGATCGAGTCTTGTTTCTCTTTGCTGGACCATGTTTGCTCTTACTCATTTTGCAGATGGTCAGCAAGTCTAAAACCATCCTAAATTTTAAAGCAGTCCTTTTAACCAGGCTTTGCCTTTTAACTAGATAAAAATAATCAGTTCGCTGCACAGAATTATACTGTCAGCATTCCACAGCTACCTTTTAATTTCTTCTCTGGGGAAAAATTAGGAGAAAAGTGGTCATGTTAGGGCTATTAAATGCTTTGAGAGGCATGTAAAATGTTTTTTTTAATCACTGTTTAGAAAAAAAAAGACTAAAATAATGTTTTATCTGCATGAGAACTTTTCACCTTGCAGGGGAAGTTATGGGAATGGTTTTTACGAGCAGAAATGTGTGAGCACACATGGCTTTATAATGCACAAACATCCTATTAATGCACTGAAACAGAAATGCGGCTTTAACTTTGTTCTACATGATTATGTGTTTCCTTTGCTTTCTTCGTTCCAGTGAATTGCTCACAGGAAAGAAACCGCTGAAATTAATTGGGAGGGCTTAGCTAGACAATCCCAAGGGTGCCCTGACCACATTTAAGCATTTGCAGAATAGTCCTATAAGTCTACATTTATTGGCACAATAGCTCATCAACGTGCCATGGTCTCACTTGGCGGGTCTCGGTCCAATCCTACATGGTCCAACCGCCAAGGGAACGTGCATTCCGCAGGCAGGGGCCAACAATTCTTAGTTGTAACGAAGGAGATAAAACTTGCAATGACACTTGCCTTGGCTGACCCATCTATGAGGCTGGCTGAGGAGCACTCGCCACCATCTGTCCAACTGGAATGGAGTGGAAGAGGAAGTGCAGAGGGGAGGAGAGTGAGGCGCTAGAGCATCTCTGGGGTTCGAGCCCACCTCTCCTCCGCACTTCCTGTCCTGCTTCCTCCCTCTCTTCCTTTTCTACTCCAGGGAGCAGAAGAACAGAGGCTGGCACATCACTAAGGGGCATCATTTGGCATGCCACCCCAGTTGCACACGCAGGGAGACTTCCCTTAGAACAGTTGTTTTCAACGGGTGAATCACAAATGGTGGCGCAGTTGTTCCGTGGGAGTTTGGAGGAGGGTCATTTCTTAGAAGGGCAACTGGGGGAACTGTCAAAAAACTAACGGTGTGCCTTGACAAATGTAGTGTCTTGTCAGTGAGCCCATGAGATGAAAGAGGTGGGAAATCACTGCCTTAGAAAGAGCAAAGCCTCGATGGTGACCAAAGCAAGAGGGCAGGAGGACATTGGCACCTCTAGCACCAATTTCTTCTTCCTACTAAAAAGCAAAAAAGTAGACTCAGCCGTACAGTGCAGGGAGGGGGCGGTAAATACGCTTCTTTGCTCTGTTGCTAAGGTGGAGGGCTCTGCGTGCTGCGTGGCCAGCTCTGAAACACCCCCCCTCCTCCCGCCACATAGAGATACAGTAGTGCATGGCAACAGTCAGGCTTAGGGCTGAAGTGGAGTGGTGGAGAGTATAAACACTCTCCTCCCCCATGCTGTGCTTCTCAGGTTGGAACCTTTTCTCCCCTCCTATCACTTCCAAGTGATCAGAGGAGAAGACAGGCTGAGCTCGCCCCCCCCCCCGCCCATGAGTCCTCATTGGGGCCCTAAACGTCTTCGGTTTTAATAGCTGTGTGTTCGCCAGGTCTTGGAATCCCTCGTTCTGTTGTTGTGAAATCTCGCTTAATAAAAGCAGACAGACAAGATGGGGCAGATTCAGAATTCAATTACAGGAGGATCAAATGCATGCTGGGTTCTTCAGATGGTTTCTCCAGCTTGCTTGCTTGTGTTATCTCGGCATTAGCTGCTTGTTCCAGATGCACATCTATCTTCTCATTAGTTCAAACGTTTCTCCCCTTATCAATGCCAAAGCCTTAAGATTACCAAACATCTGTATTTAGTTATAACAGGAACTATTTCAAACTTTTATTTATTCATGCGTGTGTGTTTTTTTACAACCACTGTCATCTTTTTGTTTTAAATTTTTTGGCTGGCTCCCCTTTGACATACTTTCCTGGTAACAATTAAAAGCTGCTTGGCTGGATCTAGAGTTCAGCTGATGGATAAGGATTTATTTTTCATTAACTGTACCAAATATAGTGTAGGACCAGCCTGGCTTGACAGCAGGGGCTGAAAAAAAAAATCTAGTAGTTATGTGGGGCCTTAACTCTAAGAAAGTATGAGTCAGTTGGGACCACAGTTCAGTAGCATCATAGGGTCAGACCCAGAGGCGTCATCCTACTGGAACGGGGCAGAACCCCGTTCCGGTAGTTCCGGGGAGAGCGGGAATGGAGCAGCAGCGCGCGGCAGACTCCGCGCGCTGTTTTTGCCCGCCCGCCCGCCCCTGCGCCTGGATCGCTCTGTAGGAGAGCTCTTCCGGGCGCAGGGAGGCGTTGCCGGGCACCGCAAGGGGGCTGGGAGCTACAGCTCACCCGTCCGTCCCCGCGGCATTCCGGATCCTGGCGCCAGCAGCGTTCCGGTTGCTGGCGCCAGTGAATGACGTCAGACCCATCATCTCCAGTTAGAGGACTTTACATAGCAGGACTTCAAAGGACTCAGACCCTGGTGTGTGACTGAGACCATGGTCAATATGCCACTCTCTCCTCCATTGTATCTGGTCACCCAAGCTTGACTCCCTCTGGGTTTCAGATGGCAAAGACAATCCTATCCTACTTAGAAGTAAGACCCATGAGCTCCAATGGGACTTCCACTGAGGGAAGTATTTATAGGATTGCAAAGGAAGACTTTTTTTTTTAAATTCCAGAGGCCATTTGGGAATAACTAACGTTTCCCCATTTAACGATGTTTTCATTACGGCTTTGTTTACCCTACTTATTGCTGCGTGTATGTTTTATTTGCTTGTTACGCTACCTTATGGAACCTGATAGATGGAAAGGTGGCGTTGAAAGATTTTAAGCAATTAGTAAAATAAATGCATTCATTCCCTTCCACACTAACATTGCACACTGGTGAACCAACTGAGTTTAAGTGAGGCGTTGGGGTGTGTGGCATGCTATACAGGTAAGTGTTTCTAAGGCGCCCAGTGTCCCATGTAAATAAGGCCTGAGTCACATGATAACTAATGTCTAGGCTGAGCAACAATGTTGGTCACATTATTGCAGGTGTTTAATGGAATGTTGAGATCCTGATTATAATCTTTGTTCCTTGCTTTGTCAGCACTGATAGTTTTGAAACCTGTTCAGGCAATGGTGTGTGACCAGGGCAAAGCAACCTGCTCTCCCTACTAGGCACCTGACAGATGACACAGAATGGATTTTCTGCCCAGTGATATCTTCCATCAAAGCAGGTGTCAAGGTAGCCTTGGCTCCTCCCCTGTGCTTTCTCCATGGTCCTATCATCTCCCCTATTTGCTGTGTTAGCCAAGAGACCTGCTCACAACAGATAAAACAAGAAGTGGATGGCGGGACCGTGAAAGCAATGGGCAGGAAGACCCACAGCTCACCTGTCTCTTCTTTTAGTAGGCGAGTTAGGGTGCAATCCTAACCTGGGGTTAGGCTGGCACAGTTAGGCCAGCAAGGTTTAGCCAGCACAAGGGACTCTGTAAAGTGTTTGGGCCACTCTTGGAGTCAGAGAGGCCCGCACACAAATGTGCACCATCTTCCCTGACTCTGAGAGTGGTCCAAATGTGCTGTACGGTGGCCCTTATCCCAGTCAAACCTTGCTGGCCTAACTGTGCCAGCCTAATTCCAGGTTAGGATTGTGCTCTTAATAGGCCATATCCAGTTATGACATGACCAGGGCCAGCTTTAAGACAACTGAACCAATTGGGACCAACACCTAAGTGGGTAATCTACTCTTGCATGCAATTTTATATTAAAATGGGCTTTGATCCATTTGGTCCATTAACTCACATGCACTCATAAGAGCACATTTTGATTGCTTTCCATTCTAGCACAGAAATACACAGTTTTATTTATATCTCTAAGATTCTGCAGACCTTGGGGCCCTGCAAAAATAAATAAATAAATAAATAAATAAATAAATAAATAAATAAATAAA
>JAJKFI010000018.1:865711-930008 GCA_029204185.1 Lerista edwardsae | reverse complement strand
AAATAAATAAATAAATAAATAAATAAATAAATAAATAAATAAATAAATGTTTCCAATTATGCTCTGTAGCTCCTACGGCCAGCCCTGGACATGGCAATTCAAAAATGATTTGATTATTATTTCTTAATTTTTCATCTGCAAGAATTTATCAGGTCAGACTCTGTGGACAACCTAGATCAGCTTATTATACTTCCTTAACAATCGAAAGCCATATTTACACTCAGCGCCTGTCAAAGAGAGCGTTTTAATATGAGTTTTGGCAGGTAGCACTCTGGATAGGAATGTGATTTGATAGGGATCTCGAACTGGTTAGCTGCCAATGGTTGTGACACCCTTTGGCTTATTTTACTGTACTTGGGTATGGTGTACAAGCACACATAGTACAATAGGCATGGGACATTTCCCAAAAAATATATTGAATATCAGTAACTCAGGGCACTCTCTTAACCAGCTTTCCAGCACTGACATAGCTGTGCCAATGGGGCACGCGCTGCATCCTGCAGTTGAGGGCTGTCATGGAGGCCTCATCAAGGCAAAGCAATGTTTGCTCCCTTACCTCGGAGCTGCACTCCCCTTACCCAGGTGATGGAAAGGTGGTCAGGAACGTGCCCTTAAAATTCTAACTCTCCAGGATCTTCCAGATTTGTGTTGAACAAATATCAACCTGTTTTCATTCAGATGTGGTTAGAACCCAGAATTGGTGCCAGAGTATGTCAGGCCCTGGAGCAAGGGCTACTTCTGGATCCTTATGCATGTGTGTTTTCACACCCTTCCCCATCTTCCTAAGCTCAGCCCTACTTTCTTGCTTACTGTCCTCCAATCTCCGTTTACTGGCGACTGGGTGATGGTGGCAGTAGATGAGTGGATCTAGGAACATTAAGTTCCTTTCCATCCCCACCTTCCCACACAGGCTTGCAGGCTGCTGGTTGCATTGGGCTCTGGGGAAGGGAGGAAGCATCTGCCCCAGTGGTGTCATTCAAATGATTTAGGAACAGGAACTCACTTTTGATTGGCACTTGTCGGGAACCCGGAACCAGCCACGGAGCCCATTAGGATCCGGAACGCCCGTTCTGGTCCGTTCCCCCTGAATGACATCACTGCCTTCGCCCCCCCTAGGAATCCGGAGTCGTTCCCTTTAACCCTCTGAGTGCTGGCCAACCAAGAAGAAAAGCTCTTTGCAGAGGAATTGGGAGGGGGGAGGAGGGAGAGTGAAGTGGGCGGAGTCAGCCCTAATTTTAACTAGTGGAACTGAGTTCCCCCGCGTTCCCCCTGCATGACATCACTGATCCGCCCCCCCCCTCCTCCAATGCCAATTCAGATGGAGGTTCCACTCCTTGGGAGAATCCTGTGATCTCTCTGATCTTGGCAAAGAGAAGGAACCTCTTCCGCCCTCTCTTTCCCACAGGTTAGTTGGGGTTGCTCCTGGGGATTCTCTGGGGAGTTCTACCTAGGAGCAGAGACTCTTAAAATCAACTTACGAAAGTCTAGAGGAGTCAAACTCATTTCATACAGCAGATCAAATAGCATTCATGGTGCCTGCAGAGGGTCAGAAGTGATGCCATTAAGCAGGAAGTGGCATCCTTAAGCAAAAATAAGAACTTCTTTCTCACTTAGGGCGCAATCCTATACTGCACCGGAATGGCAAGGCCGACCAGCCTGCGCCATATCCTAGCACAGTATAGGACAGGCTGGAGCCTCCCCACGGCGAGGACATATTCATGGCCTTACCGTAGGGGAGGCTCCAGACTCCCCTATGTGCTCCTCGAGTCTGTGCCTGCTAAACAGTAGGCGCAGATCCGAGGAGACCATGTGGCCCGAATCGCGATTGGGCCTAGGATTTGGTGAATTTGCAGGTTTTAAGTCTCAGTTTGTTTCAAAGGCAACAGGTTTCCTGTCTGTAATCAGCTAATGTACATTGTGAATCAAACCATTAACAAGTGGATTTTAAATCAGATATGAATTAATAACCATTTTTCCACGGGTGTCTAGGATGATGACACAATTGAGCAATCTCCTTTTGTTCTTACATTTGCTCTCTGTCTTTTTATGTTAGGTTCAAGCCTCCCATCTGGACCTGGAAACTTATGTCATGCCTGAGTCTCTCTTGCTCCCATCTTTCCCCCCACCTATCTATTTCCCTTCTGGAAAGTTTCAGCATAAGGTTCAATAGGAAAGAGGCTTCCTAGAGATGCTTTGAAATGAGCATCACTGCAGAAAGAACGCACGGCCAAGCAGATCATGGATTCACGGACTTCTTTGTCGGCATCCAGTCAAAACCTTTGCCAGCCCACCTGCTGGGGTTAGTGCGCACCAATGACAGGGCATCCAAGCCCACCTTGCCCACATCCAAGCCTACTCGCCCTCTGACTTGCCCAGGTCAGAGGGCAAATAGGTGTGCCAAGTTGGTCCTAAACTGTCCAGTCAAATCGATCAGTGAAGTCATCAACCCTAGGAGCAGTAGGACTGTGCTGCACATATCACAAGGGTTCTTGTGCGTATTCTGGCTTGACTTGCACAGACTGTACAGTAGATGCCAATCTTTTTCCAGTCTCCTGGGCTTCAGAGAGGTCTGATAGACTCTCCAGCTGTCCTTAGTACAGTTCAGGAACAGTGAGATTCAGATGCATTCATGTCTTCTTTTGCTTTTACACTTGCCTGTAATTGCTTGCGTGCGAACTGGGCATGTCCAACCCCCAAGCCATACCCTAAGCCTGCTCATTTCATACTTCCCTCCTTGTCCTCGGTCTTTTTAAGAAATCTGTCTGTGGTTGCTTGAACTCAACAACATTCTTGCTCGAGCCCTCTTGGACCCCGGCTACATGCCTCAACAGAGCTTTGTGATGAATTAGCCCCACAGCGGGAGGCTTTGGAAGACACCCTCTCCCTGCCTGCCTTCATCCTCAGAGTGGCAGCAGAATCCACCAATCAATTTTGCCCCAGCCAAGAGGCAGATAAGGTGGAAGGAGGCAGGCACCAGCCACCAAGGCCCACCCCCACCACTGATCACCCCCACAAGCCTCCAAATCTTCTCTTGTATTTCCCTTTTCACGCCTCCTCACTCCTTCTGTCTTTTGCACAACCCCTTTGTTCCGATCCCTGAAGCACTGTGACCTGACACGTCGCACCTGCTGACATGCAAAGCTTTGTTCTCCGTGGATCTGGCCACCCTCCTCTGTCTTCAGCCTGCTCCGTCTTTTTTTGCCACTCCTATGTCTGCAATGTCTGCGACGGCTCCAGGCTGTGCTCTGTGGCTGGCACCCAGTTCCTCCCCTCCTTCCAATCTCTCTGCAAGGCAGCCTGCCTTGGCAAGGCTTCCCCGAGCTTCCTGCACTGCGATCACCAGACCCTCCACAACACCCTCTCCAAAACCCAGTCCCAACTAGTTCAGCAATGCCAACACTTGACTGACCCAAAGGAACAAAAATGTACATATCCAATTCATGGCTCTAATTCTTCTCCTTTTCCTCAACAGTTTCCAATGGGCATTGCCAGTTCTCCGCCCTAAGGATAACAAAACAGCAGTTGGGCTGCATATGGTCCTCCTCACCCACTCTTTCACTTTTGGGTACTTGCTAATTAGGCTTCCGGTTGAACCTAATCCGCGGATTAAAAATCCGTGGATAATTAGGCTCAACCTGAATGTTCTTTAATCCCAGATAGCATTCACTCAGCGGTGTACCATGGCTTCCTCAAGGAAACTAACAGCGCAATCCTAAACCCCGCGCAGCGTCAGCGGTGCGCTGACGCTGTGCCCTTAGTGCCAATGCGGGAGCGCCGATCAATGCGGGAGTGCCAATGCGGGAGCGCCAATGCGGGAGCGCCGATCATTGGCGCTAAGGCAATAGGACCGGCACTGCAGGCAGCGCAGACCCTGCTGCACCTGCGCTGAGCTTCTCTCGCGCTGACCAAAGCTGGTCAGTGCGAGGGAGTCTCCGTGCCGAGACGGCATGGGGATTGGAGGGAGGGAGGGAGGCGGGGGCGTGACGTGGGTGGGCTTGGGAGGTGGTCATACGGCCACATCCTAAGCCCGTCAGGGAGGCTGCACTGCCCCGATTTGGGCCGTGCGGTCTCCAAGGATCTGTGCCTGCTCTTTAGCGGGCGCAGATCTGAGGAGCACATAGGGGAGGCTGGAGCCTCCCCTACGGTAAAGGAGCACACGCTCCCTTGCCACAGGGAGGCTCCAGCCTCCACCTACCCAGCGCTGGATAGGGCGCTCCTACCCCAGCGCTGGGTAGGACTGCGCCCTAATTTTCTTTCTAGCAGCCATATATCTAAGCTTTTGAGGGCTTTATTAATTGCAATTGTTATCTAACTGGAAAGAACTCTACAAAAACCAGTGTGATTAGCATCCAGGTGGAAATGCAACTCTGGTGTAACCAAGAGGCCAGGTAACATGGCTCATCATGTCTAATATCCGTTTCCCTCTTAACAGCAAGGCAGGTGCTGATTTGTTTGCTTGCAGTTCCCCTTCCTTCCCTGCATTTGAATATTATATTATCACCCATTTGTAAGGACAACACTGGCTTTCTTTCGCTGTTTTGATCTATTTGCTAGCCTTTCACCGGGCGGCCGACACCCGTTTGTGCATCAACAGACTCATTTCAAAGCAGTGGGTGGACGTCTGCCAGATTCTTCCCACCGCCCCAATGTCAACTCAGACCAAGAAGATTCTGTGAGAAGGTGAAATGCCAATCCGTTCCGTCCCACAAAAGAGAGGCCATCCATTCTCACTGCAACAGCTGTCCAGAAAATGCCAGTGAAAAACCTCATTAGGGATGCATCGACCCCAGAGCCTTTGGAAGAGACATTCCTGCTTTCCAACACAAAAGCTGAACTATGTCAAGTCGCTACAGAGAAATCCAGCTGTTTCATGGAATGCCAAAGATTTCTGAAGGGTGGGTCTCACATAGAGACAAAGCTTCAGTTTTTTTTTTAAGTTAATCCCTCCAGCCCCACCTGCCTCCTATCCATTCTGTCTCCATCACACACGAATGCTGGTCTGTCCATGCCTGACTCTACAAGCTAGCAGGGATACTTTGAAGGGCACTGGAGAAGCAGTGTGTAAGCTGACAGCTGTGTTCCAGGGTTATTTGCAAAATTGAAAGGGATGGCAGGATGTAACCTACTGGTTGGGAACAGTCCTAAGAACTTTCACTCCTTTGCAGAATTTATTTATTGAAAATTCTGTATGGTTTAGAACTGTAGCATTCAAACATTTTATACCGTGACCCATTTTTTAGAATGGAACTTGTGCCCCACAAGAAGTGATGTTAACGTGGAAGTGATGTTGTGGCAGGAAGTGACATCATCAAGCAGGAAGTGCTGTCACTGTAATATAATCAAATGACACTCCTGGAATGCAAACTGGCATTCTTGGACTGCAGCAACTGCACAACCATAAAACATCCCTAACTGAAAGCAAGATTAGGACCAAGTATTATGTAAAAGCGGTGAACTAAAAACAAAAAGAAAAACCCTCAAAATTTCAAAACTTGAAAATTCTGGCAAACCAGATTCGGCTCAACCTAAAGCCTCCAAGGGTGACCGGAGCTATGCTCCGGTTGCCTCTAGATTCTTCTGAGGCTGTGCATGTCCGCACAAGGCCTCAGAATGGCCATTTTGGCTGAAGAATGCCTGCACAGCTCTGGTCACCCTTGGAGGCTTTAGGTTGAGCCGAATTTGGCTCTACATGGGTCCAGGGGACACACATTGAGCCAAATCCATGGATTAAAAATCCGCGGATAATTAGGGTCAACCGGTAGGTTCTCTAATCCCAGATGGCATACCCTCAGCAGTGTTCCAAATTAGTTTCCCCAAGGGAACTAATTTTCTTTCTAGCAGCCATATATCCGCAACATCTATGCTTTTGAGAGGCTTTATAGATATCAATTGCAATTGTTATCTAACTGGATCCATAAAAGCCAGTGTGGAAATTAGCATCCAGGTGGAAATGCCATTTGAATCCCTCATTGATCTTTTCAGGGTCCTGTTCTGCACCTGCAGTTTCTTCACCAGTACTTTGGTTTGCCGGTCCTGGTTTGCCAGTGGAAATGCTGCTCTGTTCTCCTGGAATGTTTATTGATACTTTCTCAGCAAAGACAGATGGAAGCTCTGAAATCTAAGCAGTCCCATTGATTCTCTGGGTATTCTCTGGAAACCAGTTCATATATCTAATGTTGCAAACTCATTCTTGTATTTGCAGCTGTTTCAAAAGCCTATGGAGATTCCCAGACCATGACATCCTAATAAACAGCAGATATGCAGGATTAATACTACCCTCACCTAACATCCTTCAGAACTTTTACATCACACTATTATATCTATGAGAAATGAGCCTGTAAGGTAAAGATGTATTTCATGCAATACAATCAGTTTCATCCTACAGTCTGGCATTCCTGCAGCTAAACTGAATCAGCAAAGGCAATCAGCAGGTTTTGTGAAGACTTTTGAATACTTTTTTTCTTGGTCTTTTGGGATAAAAGTAACTCACAGGATAAGCCAATGCATGACTACTCATAAGTAATTACCATTGAGTTCAGTGGGACCTACTCCCAGATAAGTGTGTATAGGATTGCAGCGTCAGTGAAAGTCATTCTTCTTTCCCAGAAAGGAAGATGATTACACTCGACAGTTAAGTAGGAATTGGGCTGACCTGACCCATGGCACTGAGGTGGAGTAGCCTAATGCTTTAATCCACTAAACTACCACGTCAGCTTAGCTCTCTCTTTTCAAAAACTGCTATGCAGAGAACTGTGCCCCTTTCTAATTTCATGTGACAGGCTGATAGATGTGTGCCCTTTGCCTTTGATGTGTTTATGTGTATGCATATTGCCTGATTTAGCAAAATGATGTTGGAACCCGTATGATGTACCTAATGATTGAATCCTGTTACATGCACTAGTGGTTATTATGAAGGAACATGTGTGTAGTAACCTGACCATTCAAACCATTCCAACTTGTTTGTTTTTTCACCTGATCTGCTTATGTTCTGTGCCTTGAGCTTCCAGAAAAGTCTAAAGTGTATAAATCTTTAAAAAAAGTCAACTCTTTTTTTTTGTGAAGTTGTGCAGCTAACTAGCTCAAAGTCAGCATGAAGCATTTTGCTCGACCTTTTCTTCCCTTACTTTCAAATTAAAGAATAGAAAATGGAGAGCTTCAAACAGTATTTGTTGTGACCTGTAGTTCCTGTAGATTACCAGGGCTGATTCACATAGGTGAGTGGCAGATTTTTCTTCTCTGAACCAGGGGCATAGCTAAAGAAGTGCGGGGGGGGGGAACTGCACCGGGCAACAAGCTTTAGGTAGCAACAAGCTGAGCTTGACACTAGTGGCCAAAATTGTGAACACTTTGGCAAGTACGAATAATACTCTCATGTTATTGGAAAAGTAATTTAATGCTGAATGCAATGAAATGAACTGTGTAGGAACAGCTGTATTCCGTCAAATCTTATGGCAAAAAAAACACCAAGAAAATGAAAATACAACTGTGATGTCACTTCCTGTTGTGACATCATTTTGTCCTCCACACTGGGCGATACTTTCATTAGCTACGCCAGTGCTCCGAAAGTGTCTGAAATCCTGGATAAGAATTCTCAGTCACTGTAAATGGTTCTAATCCAGGGTAGCAATTCTGCATACACTTCTATAGGAGTATGAGCACAATGGGACTTACTTCTGGGTACGCCTAGGCTTGTGCAGGGAATGGACTGATGGCTCGACTCTATAGTACATGAATATGATCTGTCACGGCCATTTCATATGGTTAGAGCATGCACGAATAAGCCATTAGTACTCCTGTAAAGTTCTTTAAATGATACTGATAAAAATACAACAGTGCAGTAACTGCTCTATGATATCGTAGCACAAATACACTTTATCATTCTGGATTTTTTATTTTATTTTAAAGGCATTCTATAAAGTCTCAATCAGTTTGCCTTACAGCTGGCTTTTTAAATATTCTTAGAGTTAAAAACAAAACAAAACAAAACGAGTACCAGCCCTTGCTTTAGCATTTTATCTCACCTTCTGGTAGAAAATGGAAGCAGACCAGTCTTTCCTGGGAAATGTTCGGTGTAATTACTTTTGCACTTTAAAATGGTACAGCTAAAACAACATGTTTCCTTTTGTGCCGTACTAAATGTGTGTGTGGTTTATGGCAAAGCAAGCAGGATGTGTGTGGGGGTTTCCATTAGTGTAAAGGGCTCCAGACTTCACTTTGAGATTGTATCTCTTGAATTGTAATTGGAGTCCTGCCGGAACATTTGGAAAGGTAATTAATAATAGGCAGCGCACATAAAATCTTCTTTTCAGCTGTAATCCGGGAGGAAAACCCTGGAACTCTTGACTGGTCAGGTGGCAGACAGAGGAACAGGGAAGGAGCAGGGAAGGAGGGAGAGGAAGGCTGTGTCCAGACAGAAGCTCCCCTAGGAGTTGGCATGACTGTAAAGCTAAATGGAACGGCGAGGAATGGGAGGGTATTCCAACAAGAGCTGTCAAGGATATATCTATGTTACACAACTAAGCACCCAATCCAAAGCCCGGTACCGTGGGCGGTACACTCATACCGCCTGGGCAACTGTCGCTCAAGGCTCTGTAAAGCACCTCCAATGTCGGTGGTAAGCCCTTACTGCTGGGGCTTACTGCCATGGCAACACTGCCCCTGCGCACTCCAGAAGGAGCACCAGTCACCAGCGATGCAGCCTTTCAGGATAGGAGGCATTCCTGGGTGTGGAAGGGGTGGAATGGAATCAGGTGAGAGTCACCATGTGCCTTTGGTCGGAGGCCCTCACTTCTGCACCAGGTAAATAGCCGGTGCAGGAGAATGTAGACTCATCGCCTGCCCTGCACCCTTACCATGGAGAAAGGAGACGGATGTCCCTTTCCCTGCGGAGGCTCCTGCGGCTGCCTTGGGATGCAGCGGTAGCTGCATTCCTGGGCGGGGAAGGGGTGGAGCGGAGTCGGGACCGCCTTGAGTCACTGCGCAGCTTTACTCAGAGGCCCTCACTTCTGCACCGGCTAAACAGCCAGCACAGGAGCATGTAGACCCATTGCACACCCTGCACCCTTACTGTGGAGAAAGCAGACGAATGTCCCCTTTCCCTGCGGAAGCTCCCGTGGCTGCCTTGGGATGCAGCAGTAGCGGCCTGGCTACCGCTGCGCTCCCAAGTGGTCAAACAGTTCAGGAATGGGCTGCCCAAGCTCAATCTTAACCTGGAGTTAGGCCAATACACGTCCCTTGTGCTGGCTCAGGAGTGTTACAATAGCACTGTAAAGAGGGTTTGGACCACTCTTGGAGCCAGGGAGGATCGCGCACAAGGGACTTGTGCCGGCCTACCACCAGATTAGGATTGCACCCTAAATCAGTGTGAGACCAGTTCAACTCACATGGATTCCATAGAATTGCTCTCTGAAGGGTCCCTTTTCACCCTCACAGAACTCTAGTATCCAGGGGTGTCATGGACAGTACGACTGTTTCTTCCTCCTTTAAACTGATTGAAACCTGTATTGTGGATAAACCATGGAGTTATTATACACTGGAGAAGACATGACGTCACTTTCTTGAAGCTTCCGAGTCTCACAATATGGCTGACTCAGATCATCGCCGCGAAGGATTGCTGTGGGATTCACGAATAAAAATCTCCCTGCACGCGTGTAAAAGTTAATTTCAACCTCTTTAAGCATGCCTGCGTGTTCTGCATACGGGTGTGCGAATCGCTGTATGAAAAATGGGATTTAATTTCCACGGAAAGATTCATGTATTCACATTACATCGGCTCAATAAAACGACCGTTCAGTGAGTACAGAATTTTTTTTACGGGGCATGACGTTTTTATTTTTGCTTGTTTCAAAAAATAAGATTTCAAAAAATAAGTCTGTCAAAACAGTGCAATCCGAGTTTAAATAGAGAGCAAGTAGCATTTCGTCCGGTGTGTTCAGTAATATAATTATGCGGAATTAAACCTTGTAACTGCATATTAAATCATAATAAGGTTACCACTAATGTTTCTACATGATCACACGTTGTTATTTTCGTGAGTTTTTACTTCAGGAGTAAACTATTCAGTCCTAAACAGCACGCACAAAGCAATCTGAAATGCTTGGAATGAGGAATGTTTTGAGTCACACAACATGGCCGCTAAGCCTGCCCCCTGGCTTCGCCTCGCTCCTATTAATTCTAAAGGCAGGGCCAGGGGGTGGGATAAACCTATAAGGAAGGGTCACTCTGTTGTCACATCTTCATCTCATTCTTCCTTTTAATGTTCCTTCTTTGGTGCCTGTTGGTAGGCCTTCCAACTCTCTAGGGAGGCTTTCCAGGAGTTTCCAAGAAACAAGCATCCAGGCAACCACACCAGGCAACTGCTGAAAGCAATTTTGGTGATTAATAGAGGCCCCTTCATCACATTACAGGCTCGTCCCAGTATCCGCTGGGGTTCCGTTCTAGACTCCACCATTACATGGATACCTGAAACTGTGGATACTGGGGACACCCTTTTAAAGAAAAGAGATGTTTAATGTTCCCCTGTCTTTTTAGGGGAACATTAGGTGTCCCTGAATAGGTGTCCCAGTATCCATGGTATCCGTGGATAACTGAAACATGGATACTGTATCAGTGGATACCAGAGCATGCCTGTATATGAACAAAGAAAAAAAAAGAAGTCTCCAGAGAGCTCTTTAGTCAGAGCTGATCATCCTAATTGTTGGGTAAGCCGCTTCCCAAGATTCTCCTTCCTTTTGATGGTATTTCTGCATCAGTGCTTTGCATTAGAAGGGATCCCTTTCTGAGCCAAATGGCACAAGATAATTCTCTGCAGGCATCACTGCATTCTTGGAAGACCTGAGCATGTTGTCCTTAACCACCTCTGGCCTGTCATGCATGCCATATGGACACTGAAGGTCAGACACTCATCAAATGCATGAAAGTCTACTTCAGCCCATCTATCTACTGCAGTGTTTTGGGTTAATGTAAACAAGAGGGTTTTTTCCCCTCACCTACCCATTTTCTTCTTCAGCTGTGTAAGATTGTGCACTGAATGTAATTATATTTTATCCACCTTATCCAAAGGTGTAACAGCCCAGTTTCACTCCCTCCCCCTTCCCCCCACCCTCCTCCCACCCATTCCAGCTCCTTACCACTGGATGCTGTACTTACCCTGTTCAGCGACTGGTCCCTCTCTTGCCAGTATGAGAGGCTGGCGCCCACCTATGCAGGCATCAATTCCAACGGCCTCTACCACTGGGCCATTGCAAAGTGCTTTATGGGACTTTTACTACAGCTGGCTCCCAGGCAGTGCATAAGACTGGCACTGCAGGAGCTCAGGATTAGGTCATAAATGCTCTATCGAAGTAGAAACAGAGAATAGGACTTTTCAGTGTCCTAGGGCAATTTCCATTGATTGTGACATGGGATGAATTCAAATGCATAAGCCTTCCTCCTCTACTTAAATAGCCAAGTACAATTGATCATATACAAACCAAACCATCCTTTTTGAAAACATCAAGCAACTGCTTAACATAATAGAAACATGCGGACAATTGTCTGTTAATGGAGAACGTGGGAGATGCTGAGACATGCAGGAAATACTGTAGAGAAGGGAAGCCAGAGTTTCATTCGAAATGGCTGGAATATGTTTTTTAAAGTGTTGTGCAAGGTAGCATGGGAAAGGAAAGTTTCAAGCAATGAACATGACTTAAATGCAACTTCACTACAATTTGAAGACTACAAGACTCAGAAAGCTCAAGATCTGGAATGTTTTTCAGTCATTAAAACCTGGAATTGGCTGCAAGACAATTGACTGTGTGCCGGGAGGGGGGGGGAGAGTGCGGAAGTATAACTGGCTGATGACAACTCGTGGTGGAAGGTCCCCAAAACAGCATACATGTTTGGTTCAGTTCAGATAAACTTATAATAGTTTCAATGTTTACCCATCCCTTGGGTGGGTTTTCCAGAAGCACTCGGACTTCCAAAATCTGCTCTCACTTGAGTCGATGGCAAGTTTCCGACTGAAGTGAATATAAACAGATCTTTCAGTTGTCCTTGGATAGGCTATTTCCTTTCTCCTCCAGTGGTGTGTGGCTCATGAAATAGTGCTCACTCAGAGTGCTCACAACAGTGCTCACAAATAGTCCCCGTCACACACCTGCTGTTGCTTGACCTGCTCCGGCAGGTGCAGGCAGGTCTGGTATGGTTTCTACAGTGGCTGCTGACAGAGCTCTGCACACTCCATTGGCCGCCATTTTGCAACAGTGGAAATACCTTCTGTGCAAAAGGCTCCACACACTGGTCCACTCTTCAGTAAGGATGGACCTTTCTTAGAAGATCCAAATATAGTTGACCCAGGGGAGGCACCTATATTATTTATTTATTTATTTATTTATTTATTTATTTATTTATTTATTTATACCCCGCCTTTCTGCCCGAAGGCACCCAAGGTTGCATTACAACAAATTATAATACAATAAAACCATTATATAATAGTTAAAACAGTATTAAAACAATTAAAATTTGGAACAGCCAACCCCGTGGATCATAAAGTATGCAAAAGTATAAAAAGAGGATGCAAAAACCAGCCAGCCTGTCAACAACTAAAAACCTGCTGAAACAAAAAGGTCTTCAGCCCCCGCTGAAATACCGCCAAAGAGGGAGCATATCCATTGGGAAGGCATGAGAGACTGTAAGGGCCCAGTTCAGATCTAACAAAGAGACAAACTACAAATTACCAAGAATAACACTTTCTTTTTTGCTCATTTTTTCCTAAATATTGCATGGGGGGCACAGAATGAGACACAATTATGGCAGTGATCATGCCTTGCTGTGTGCTATTTTTCAATGGGAAAAACTTCTAAACTTTCAATTGAAACCTTTTCCCATTAAAAATATTATTATTTATTGTATTTCTGTCCCATCTTTCTCCCTGAAGGGGACCCAAGACAGCTAACCATTTAAAAAGCATAAAAGCAATTACAATAAAAACAATATTTAAAAAACTTAAATAATTAAAATAATTTAAACAAAGCAAACACTCTGGACCCCAATATTAAAACAGTTCAATAAAAATGTCAGCCCACAGTGCCAATAAAAGCTTCCACAAATAAAAAGGTCTTAAGGCCCTGCCAAAAAGTCTGCGAGGAGGAAGCTGTTCTTGATTTCAGGGGAAGGGAATTCCATAATCGAGGTCTGGTGGAGCACACAATTGGGATCAGAACCACAATAGGGGTAAAGTTCCCAACTGCCCAATCCCTCTGCCATGATTTCATCCTGCTTTGTAGCACCTTCCTGCCACATTTGTAAAAAAGCATCCAAAAACAGGACCACTTTATGCATTGGTGATAACGTAGCTGGGCTCATAGACTGACAGCAACCTCCAGGAGCAGAAAGCGCTGCTAGTTCATCTTGAGCACACAAGAGCAGATGGGATGTGAAGAGTACAAAACAAACAAACCACCAGATCTCTGGAGCTGCACCAGCAGGCAAAGTGTTGCGTGAGTTGAAGAAATGAAAAAGATAGCGAGATGGATGCCTGAAAGACCTTCTTGTATATGACTGGATAGCTTATCCACTGGAAAAATCCTTCACAGGCAGAGCACGCAAGCTCCCTTCATTTAGAATAGCAGCACTGGTATATTCAGGATTTTAGATGGGTATATCTACAACACCATCTTATCCATGTTGACCCAGAAGTAAGTCCCATTATGTTCAATGGGGGTTTGCTCCCAGAAGAGTATACAAAATTGTAGCCATCTAATGTGCATACACATAATATGCCAACACGAAATACATTGATGTTCTCCTTTTTCTAACATAGGCTAGCATTTTGGCATGACATGTTTCAAAAGCTACATTTGTTTTTGAACATGTTTTAAAGGCACAAGAAGAGCCACTCTTGCACAATTGCTGTCTTTGGCAACGCCATCCTACCTGGCGCTTGGCGCTGATGCAACATCGTTACGTCAGTGCTAAGGCCATAGCGCCGACGCGGGGCCCCCTAGCAGCCCCCCCCGTTTCAGCGCTAAGGCCACAGGGTTGGTGCTGCTGTCAGCGCCGGCCCTGTAGTGCCCGTGCAGCGCCTCCCTTGCGTCCGCCAAAGCCGGCCAGCACAAGGGAGACGCGCTGACAGCGTGCTCCAGGGATTGGGGGAGGTGGGGGCACGACTTGGGTGGGCTTTGGATTCGGCAAGAAGGCTGAATCCTAGGCCTGTTAGAGAGGCCATGAGGCCTCCTTGGATCTGCGCCTGCTCTTTAGCGGGCACAGATCCGAGGAGCGCATAGGGGAGGCTGGAGCCTCCCCTACGGCAAGGGAGCGCACGCTCCCTTGCCGCCGGAGGCTCCAGCCTCCCCCAACCCAGCGTTGTATACGGCGCTGGCCGGCCGGCCTTGCCATTCCGGTGCTGGGTTGGATTGCGCCCTTACTGAGAGTGCCATCCTAAACTGGAGTTAGGCCGGCAAAAGGTAAGCCAGCAAAGTTTGGCCTGCACAAGGGTGTTTTTAGACTATTCTCGGAGTCAGGGAGGATGGCGCACATCTGTGTGCTGGCCTCTCTGACTCCGAGAGTGGTCCAAACATACTTTATGGTGGCCCTTGTGCTGGCCAAACTTTGCTGCCTTACCTTTTGCCGGCCTAACTCCAGTTTAGGATGGCGCCCTCAGTGGCTAAGTAATTGACCCAACTTCCCATTCAAAGAACAGACAAGGAGACAAGTGCAGGAGGAGCTCACAAGTGAACACAGCACAATAAAGCACCATCTGGTAAAACTGCCTTCAGCTAAAGGGCTGGTAAGGCTTTCATTTGTTTAATGCTTAAGTACACTATCACACCCATTAGGAGGTCTTGGCTGACTTTGTTCTAGGATTTTATGCCACAGGCCATACACTTTTTTATGTATTCAGCTAACCAGCACTACACAATCCTTTGAGTGCGTTTGTACTCTGAGGCCAGCAGATTGCATCCGCAACCTTGCCTTGGATCTCTCTGCTATCAATACTGTATGTCTTGCAAGTAATTCTCTAATACAGTGGTTCCCAAACTGTGGGTCAGGACTCACCAGTGGGCCAATTTCAGGTGGGTCACAAAGCATCACCTCTGGCATCACCATGAGGGCACTTCCTGAATGACTTCACTTTTGGAGGGTCCTAGACATTGTCATTCTAAGAAGTGGGTCCTGGAGCTAAAAAGTTTGAGAACCTCTGCTCTAATACATACTTATACTCTGGTATTGCACCATTAAGGTTCACGGCTGAAGATTTAAACCACGCCATGTAAGGAAGTCGGGCAGCCCAATCCTATGTTTCCTGGTGCCCAGAGGTTCAGTGGTGCTGAAATGGCTGCTGCTGTATCCTACAGGCCTGGGGAAGCCACTGGATGTCTCCTTGAGGTAAGGGGACATTCATTCCATAATTCATTCCATTCAGTAAAGCCCCAGCCTCAGCAAAGGGGTATCTCAAGTCTGCACCTGCTAAATTGTGAGCACAGACTTGAGTAGCCCCCATGCAGCTGCTAAAGCAAAGCAGAATGCTTTACATTAGCAGCAGTAGTGGGATCTGGGAATTAACTAATGGAACACTGGGCGGGGCTTCGGCCCGCCGCCCGCCCTGGCCTCGGAGGGGTGCCGGCTCGCCGGGGGGGCAGCTGGGGGGGGGCGTGCCGGTTGATCAGACACGCAGCGGTGGGGCGCACTCCCCAGAAGAAGCCCGCGCAGCCGGCGGGCAGCCGAAGGAACAAAACGGGCGGGCTGTCAATCACGCGTAAGTCCCGCCCAGCTCCCATTACTGGTTAGCAGCAGTGAATGACTTGGAAGGCAAGAGGGAGGGGCCACTTTACACAGGTGTTCAGGAGCCTGAAAAACTTTACATTTTGCCCCCCTCTAGCCACTGATATGATGATGGTTTTCTTAAATAAATGCTCTTCCATGTGTTTGAATAAACTTCACAACCACTAACAATTGTGTCAATCCCCACATGAACAGTCCCATATAAAACTAACAATACTGAGACACCACTAGTGTTCTATTACTGTCAATAAACTGTGGTATATAGGTAAGCTAGGCATGAGTGTAGTGTGTTTGATACACAGTCTAATGCACATTTTTTTTAAATAAGGAAGGAACTAGGCTTACCTAACAACCTGGAATTGGGATTATCTCCTTGACAACTAGAAGTTTAGGAATGACAGATGCAATATAGGGGGCATGATACAACCACAATGGAGTCACAATAGCATAAGCCACAGAAGAAACTTATAGAGAAAACAATTTTTAAACCCCAGTAATACTAAAGGGATGAGCCTAGTGATAATCCCAAAGAATTGTTGGTCACTTATTGTTAGCAAGCAATTACTGTTATGGATATGGAAATCCTTAACAAGCACACCAATCTTATGCAGGACTGGACTGTTCTACGCCGTGCTGTAAGACACGTGTAAGACAGTGCTGTAAGAGAGTGGAAGAGACTTCCACTGTAGCAAAATGGCTGCCATTTTGAGAGTACTGCTGTGTGAGGTGGTAGCACTCCTGGCCCATTGCCAGAGCTGCCTACACCTGGATTTTCTAGTCCATAGGCCTTGAAAGAAAGAGGCGGTTGTGAAGAGTTTGGGATTTTAAGAACTCAAATACAGAATCAACAATAAGACTTAGATATTTTCCTACTTTGAGGGGCTAGGAAAAATTAAATCTATGGCTCCTTTCTGTGAAGTAACCAGTTTCTTATGCCAGGATTCAAAATTCTGGAGGCTCTACTACAGAACGACATGTGGATTACCTATTATGTGTGATGCCAGGGAAGACTCCACACACACGTTCCCCCAGGAAGGCTGTGGTGGCCTGAACACAAACTTCCACCTTTGCCCTCATGTTGTCACTGTATGTTTATGCCTCAAGGGTGACAGCTCTTGAAAAGAAGCACTAAATATTACAACAACGGTGCCTGTCGCTGGTCTGAAAGAGAGAATAGAAGTGTATTGTCTGGCCTGTGGTATCACAATACATGTTAGTAGTATATTAGATTGCAAAAAGCGAAAGACTTCAAACGATGTTGTCTCCTCATGGCCTCCAGCATAAACAAAATGCATTCAATGTTGTTGCTCTAATTCCTCCTATTGGCTCTCCCATTGTGAAGCCATATTTGTGTTTCTAGTACACCATTTGGTTCATGGAGGAAGAGGTCACCAGAAGTGGTTCCTTCTGCATGAGGGGATAGCAAAACTCCCGGCACGCACTGGGTTGGTCCTTGCAGAAGTGTATTATTATTTCTTGCCAAGTCTGGTGGATGCCTTGATGGTTGCTAAACCCTTTTAATTATTTTATCAAATTTGAAACAGTCCTCTAACCTGGGAAAGGAAATATAATCATCTACTTATTGAAGACATCGGGGAATAACAAGTTTATATATACTGTGTGTCGTTTCTGGCTTGAGGGGAAGAGGCTGCCAGACTTCTGCTAAGAAAATTGCTGTTCTACAGGGAATCAGTAAATCTATTTTTGGAAGATCAGGCAGATTTTGAAAAGGGTTACATCAGATAATTGCTTTACCCTTTTCTATATGCTTTACAAGTTCACATTCGAAGTACATTTTTTGTGGCTTTAGTTGACCTTAGAACATTTGTTGCTTTCGCTGGTGTCTTCCTTTGCAAAAATCCAGACAGCTGTGTAAAAGTGCCAGTTCACGCAACTAGGAAAAGTGGTCACAAAATCCTTCTGTGAATTCCCTCTTCCAGAATTTCAGTCTGAGTGTCAGATTCGGGCCAGGGGAGGTGGGGGAAAGAGAGAGAAGATTCTTATTCAAAAGCCAGAAAAAGACATTTTAAAAAAGGCAGAACCAGTGGGTTATCAACAGATAATGAAAATGATGTTCACTTGCAATAAACATCACAATAGCCACAATTCATACATAGAAAAATACAACAGTGGCATACAAAAATTAATTAACCTAGGAGTGTATTGAAAAACATCATGCTGATGCGGCTTTGGGCTCTTAATTTCTTAAGAGGAAAAAGTAGCAGCAGAGGTGGGTGACAGGAGAACAAAACCAATACACAAATGCCAAACTCCGAGTATATATTTCAGGCAAAGTCAAACTGTCTGCCAACCATAGGAGCTGATGTTGCATGCCTCTAGTCTATTCTGTGCCTACTTCTAGGGCTCCCAGTTCCAGCCACATACAAGGATTTGCACAAATGTATTGCTTATTAGGTAGTTGTTACATGATCAAGTTGGAGTGTGTCACCCGCACCTACGGGGGCGGATTTCACGACTGCAACATTGCATGGAAGGCTACATTTGAGATGGTGTCTGGAAAGACAATTCAGTTCTGACTTCTGTGTGTGATGTCACATCGGCATCGGCACCCACACAACAGATGTAACTCATTATCCACACACCACAGAAAAAGTAGCAAAGCTACATGACAGTTAAGCTGTCTCTCGTAAAGTCACAAACTCAGTGGACTACTCAAAAGCACAATTCCAGTCCTTTATCTTAAACAAGATATTCCTTAAGAACATTTAAAAATGCTGTCACATACTGATGAGCCAGCCTTCATCCCTCCTACTCCCTGGTTCGGAAAAGGAAGACGGGCACAGATTAGAAAATGAAGTTAAACAGTTGGTATTCTCTGATGTGTGTCTGAACTCTTCGGATGATGAGGCAAAAAAGCATGTAAGAATTCATTTTGTTAGGCTTTCTGCAGGGTTCCAATAACTTCCATGCGACCTCTTTTGCTGCAGTCCAATCTAGCACCAGCGAGAACAAGTATATTTCTACTCTACATTTTGAGTCAGGAAATATCAAACTGGGATTTTGATCTTTTACCCTGGAAGTGCCTTATTTCTTTAATGTTGAACTTAAAAGACAGGATGCGCACCCAACAAACCACAGGAGAAACACACACACACACACACACACACACACACACACACACACACACACACGATCTGGAGCTATTCATTGCTCTTCAGCTGGCCTTTTGCATTGGCCTTTGCCAATTTCCAGTTACCCAATGGGATTTCTTAGTCACAGCTACTTACACAGACTTTGTCTGACAGTGGCTTAGTCATAGCTGATTTACATTTGTGTCTACAAAGCCTACACACACCCAGCAGGGCCCGGCTGCTGTAGTAGTGAGAAAGCAGTTGTTAACAATGCTTAAGCTGATGTGAGTGGAGAGGAAATTTGTTAAAGTTGATATTGTCATATTAATGCAAAATTACATTCAGTGGAAAAAATGTGTTGTTTACACCAAACACTTGTCCACTGCTGGCATCCAAGTTCATCAATATTTCTGACATCTTGTTACAATTTTACTGGACTTCTCTGGAATATTTCCAACTTTCAGCTACAGTTTACATCTGAAATGTATTGTGGTTTCCATAGTCAGGTATTCATTTTCCTAGACAATAATTCAAATATTAATTCAAATCTTCTGATTATTTCTATTTGCTTGCCAGGGTGGAGGCATTTAAGCTGAAATAAACATGTTTCCTTCTGTTACACTGAAATAGTTAATTAACACTGACTATTCACTAGGACTGTAGTCTTTGAATGCAATTCTCAATTTGTGCAACAATTCTTTATTTGATCTTAGAGTATGTCATTTATCATTTATAAATTCACAGTTCATTATTTCAGCAGACAACTTACCAGGAACATAGCATGCCAACTACAGTTTCAGTGCCATATTCCTGTTTAAGACTATGCACCCCAAATAAATAGTGAAATAATGGATTATGAAAGGATAAGTTATACATTACAAACTGTATCTTATGCAATTGTGAGTTATGAATACAGATGTTTAATCACTCCCAAAAATAAGAATTTCAATTATGTGACTGATGTGGTGCCAGCTCTTAATGTTCATTACACTGCAGTCTTCAAAGCTGTTTCTAGTTTCTAAAGGAATGGAATTTGTAAGAATTTAAAGTTAGACAACAAGACCACCCCCCAGTGAAGTACTGAAAGGATTTTCTTGAGCTCCTCAAGAACTTCCTTTGGAGCTCATGGTTTGTTGCACAAGAAAAGGCAGCAAGCAATAGAAGCTAGATGTTTGTCCAAACTTTTTTTTTTTTTCAGTTGTGACCAGGCACGCGAATACTGATAGAAGCACATCTGCTGCCTCCAGGCCATCTACCATTGTTGTGTGGTTGTGCTGAATGGGAGGTTTTTTTTTCACCCACCTAATACATTACAGGTGTGCCCTGGTATCCACTAATTTGGCTGTCATTATATTCATCATCTACAGATACCATGGATACTGCGACATATATTAGAAAGTTAGGGGAACAGTAAACAAATATCTATTGCAGCAAAACAACTGAGGTTCCCCTATCTTTAAAAAAAGGCATCCTCAGTATCCACGGTTTCAGGTACCCATGGCAGGGTCCGGAACAGAACCCCAGGGGATACCAGAGCATGCCTGTATTGAATATGGAGCTGGCCTACCTGAGCAGTGTGGGCAGTTGTACCATTATGACCCTGTAAGCTGCACATCCTATGGAAATAAAAGGCTTAACTTGGGATGTGTGTGGAACACACACTGGGATGTGTGTGGGATGTGTGTGGAACACACTGTGTCAGTGTGGCTGACACAGTGGCATAGCTAGAGGGGGTCAAATGCTAGGTATTGATGACACTGCAATGTGCTGCGTAAATGCCCCTTCCCTCTAGCTACTGGAGCCATATTGGGTAGTAAGGGCAATGTGGAGGCATCTTTCTTGCTGCCCAGTTTGGCTCTGGCAGTGAGGGGGAGCGGGGCCGCTTACATGGCATGTTGTAACGCTCTCAATACTTAGCGTTATGACCTCCCTCTAGCTATGCCGCTGGGCTGACACCTGTCTCCAGTGAAAAAAGGAAGGATCCGCCAGCACCTGGGCATTTGGGCATGGACTAGAGCAGTGGTATTCAAACTTTTTAGACCGGGACCCACTTTTTAGAATGGCACTTGTGTCGGGACCCACCGGAAGTGGTGTCATTAACCCAGAAGTGATGTTGTGGCAGGAAGTGACATTATCAAGCTATCATTGCAACATAATAACGCGACATTCCTGAATTGTAAATTGGCATTCTTGGACTGCAGCAATCATACAACCATGAAACATCCCTGACAGAAAGCAAGATGAGGACAAAATATGATGTAAAAGCACAAAATTTTTAAAAGACCCTCACTTGAAAATTCAAACTGCTAACACTCACAAAAGAATGTAACAAGGGTAAGGCCTGCAGCTTCCAAGATGGTTGCTCCCAGCTTTCCGTGATTATGCCTATGGCTATGACATCCAGTTAATGACATCACTTCTGGTAAGTGTCAACACAAGTGCCATTCTAAAAAGTGGGTCCTGGTCTAACAAGTTTGAGAACCACTGTCCTATTTCACACATGCTCAGCTACTGTTTAGTAGCCCAAGAGAGTCTTCCCCCCCCCCAAAAAAGTAAGAACTTCCTTAAAGCCAAACAGTAGCTGAACATATGTGAAATAGGACAGTGGTTCTCAAACTTGTTCCTGAAAGTTGGCAATGATGTTGATGCTATCACGGGTGCTCCAGAACTGCCATCGCACAGTCACTGAATGGTTCCAAGGCACCGGCATCAAGCATTAGAGGGAACCCTGATTGTGGTTTGATTGGCAAGGAGATTTTCCCCAAGTGGTTTCCTTCCATCTAACTCCTAGTCTTCTAGGACTGTCTGACTCCTAGGTGCAACAATCTACCTTACCCCCTTACTTCTAGTCTGTCCCCATTTAAAGCGTGAAGTGGGAGGACAGCAACATGTGCCAGTTGCTAGCTGTTATACACTTTCCCCAGTCTACCTTCTGTCGCCCCTTACAACCCTCCATGTACTCTTAAAGAAACGTCTTGAGCAGATCACCATAAATTACGTGATCATGCTCTACTGTCCATACAAAAAACTCCAGGGGAGACTTGTTGTCTGGTGGTCTGAGTACTAGTGGGGCACAGCTGGGTGCTGTTCTCCTGAGCTGCAGGAGCAAAATCTCATACGCTTGCTGAAGGGGTGCTGTTGCATTTGTTTTCATGCAGGAGCCATTTTATAAAATCTGCCCAGGCATGCGCTAGAATGATTTATCTATCTACGGGCGCAATCCTAACCTGCGTTGGCAGGCTGTCTTGCAACGCTGTATGCAGTGCAGGTTGGGAACAGACTGGAACCTCCATGGGGCAAGGGCACGTTCATACTCTTACCCTGGGGGAGACACCAGTCACCCCTATGGCGCTGTTCGGATCTGTGCCTGCTGTATAGCAGACGCAAGTCCAAGTACACCACGTGGCTGAATTGGGGCTGCACAGGCTGGGGGGTTGGATGCAGCCTTACAGCCGCACCTAAGCTCAACCCCCTCCCCCCTCCCCCCCGCCCGCCCGGACCCCCCCCCCCCCACTTGATCTGCCCTCCCTCCCGCCTTCCCTCCATGCAGAATAGCTCCTGCGCCAGCCACACTCGGCTGGCTCAGGAGCAGCGTATCAGGGATATGCTCCAGCGGTGCAGGGCCACTGCAACTGCCTGCCACTGGCCCTGCGTCAGAAGCACTGGCATGGATGTGCTTTATGGCACTTTCGTCCAGCGCAAGTGGCTTGTGTCGGCCAAAGGGGGGAGGGTTGGATTATGCCCTAATTTAAATTATCTAATTTTAAAGCCCATAATAGGAATAGTGGAAGAGGCTATTAGTCTGATGCAGCGGATATCAGAACATTGGGTGAAATAAGGTAGGAGTAGCATTTCTAGCGCAGGAAAAATCCTTAGAGTGTTCCTTCCCCCCCAGTTTTCACCTGAAAAATAGCAGAGGTACTATATGTAATATGGAGAGGAGAGGCAGGGTGTTGATTGGGTTGGGAGAATGAGATAACATTTCTGAGATTAAGGGCAGCCTTCTTTTAACTGGCATTCTACAGGGTCCCCAAACATGTTTGCTGAAGCCTTGAAAGTGGCTTAAATCCTAGTGAAACACCAACTCATGTGGAACATGAACTTCTAACAGTGAGAACCAGAGCAGAAAAACTAAGGATCTCCCACTTAGTTCTAAACATATAAAAACAAACCTCATCCCATTCTGGAGCACAACCTTTAGCCTTTTCATCTCAAGTCATTTCTGCTGAAACCAATTAAAAGCGTCAGCCTCACAAGTATAAACCTATCTAGGGCACTAGTATGAATTGAATTCATTAACAGGATTTAATTTCAATAGGATAAAAATAATTGTTACCCATTTCAATTTCCTAATGAATAAAAAGAGTTAAGGCTTATGACTGAATGAGTATCGATGTGCTGGAAGAAATAAGGGACTTGGTGCCCAAGCCTTTGCATGTCTACTTAGACGCACCTCCCATTATAGTCAATTGAGCTTACTCCCAGGTAAGTGTGAATAAAATTGCAGCCTTACAGCCAAATCCTAAACTGCCCCCTGTAGGAGCAGTTGTGCCAAAACAGATACTGCTGCATCCCACAGTATGCTGTTGCAGCCACCGGAGGCTCTTCTGGGGAAAGGGACATTCATCCTCTTCCCCCAGGTAAGGGTGCTGGCCCAGCAATAAGCCTCCTCAAGTCTGTGCTGGCTATTTTGCTGGCGCAGACTTGAAAACCTTCGTGATGGGATGCTGTGGTGGACACCACAGCTGGTGTCCCCCTGTCCAGCTCCTCTCTGCCCCAACCTCACTCCGTTCCTCCCTCTTCTCCCCCACCCTAAAAGGGCACACAGGTGGAGGTAGCTAAACTTACCACTAGGCTGCTCTGCACCAATTCTATTCATATTGCACCAGAAGTAAATCCCTCTTTCAATGGAATGTACTCTCAGCTAACTATGGACAAGACTGTAGCCTTACACACTGGCATAATTTTATGACTACTAATACATGCTTATGAAATAGATCTAGTCTGTGACTCATGAGAAGTGCCACAATGGGAATAACCGCTCTCTGAAGTCAAGGCACATTACAGCCTCAATTGCACAGGCTGCCATCCTGAACAGTGGCGTAACTCCTCTCAACTTCAGCAGTAGCCATGGTCTGCTTCAACTGAGGCATTCAGAGAGGATCTTGGTCCAGGGCAGGGTACCAATTGGTGGCCCTCGGGTGACTACAAGCAGGGTCTATCGTTTCACGCTTCACAGATCCCTCAGGCAATGGGACGCGCCATTTTCCTTGTGGATAGAGTCAGGGCTGGCCTGGACCTGGTGCCTGAAGTGCTATGTCAAATGCTGTCACACAGTGATGTGCCCACTGAGCACTGAGCAGACGAAGCCATGCAGGTGAGAGGAAAGTAATGGACTAGGGCAAGTGGTTCCCAAACTGTGGGTCAGGACCCACCAGTGGGTTGTAGAGCCAATTTCAGATGGATCATGTAGCACCTAGAGCAGCCATATTGAAAATATGGGAAGATATGTTGCTGGAAATGGGGAGGGCTGTGCGGTTGTTTTGCTTGTGTCAAAGCTATTAGGCTATTTTTTCTTTCTGATTCACTTTGCTATCGGAAAACAGCGGAGAAATAACCCAGTTTACTGCTGCATTCTCAGGAAAGCAGCAGGCTCTGGAGTTACAATGACGGCACTTCCAGCCATGACATCACTTCCGGTGGGTCCCGGACAGTTTGCCATTCTAAAAAGTGGGTCCTGGTGCTAGTTTGAGAACCACTGGGCTAGAAAGTCCTGGAGATGCTCTCATTCACCGTTCTTGTCTGTCACACCTCCTTTTCTCTTTCTCCCCAATTCCTTTTCCAACCCAGGGAGGAGGAGGAAGAGCAGTAGAGATGAGTGGGTGGAACAAGTTGGGCGCCCCTCTGCCAATCTGCTGCCTAAGGTGACTCAAGCCTTGTGGATAGGATGACCCTGACTGGGAGTACTGAAGATGTATGCTGTTGGACCCTACAAAGCAAATGTCTTTTGCCAACAGAAGGTCAGTTGGTGCAAGGGGGAAGAGGCGATTTTTTTCCAGATCCCCCCTTTCCCTTGCACTCCCCCAAACCTGCTTCTCAGGATGTTTATTCAAGTTTTGAACGGTATTTGACATGTTCAATTTATCTGACACACGTAGGTTTATGACGACAGCCAGATAGGATGCTGTTTGCCTATTATACTGTACATTGCTTCTCTCCCCCCCACCCCACCATTTAAATTACCTAGAGACGATCTGACTCACTGCACACGTAGGTGGTGCACTTCAAGTACGGAAGCCAGAACCTGAGGACCACCTCAAGTCTGAATGCAGTTGTGCCTCTGACTCACCGTGGCTGAGTCACTTCATCTCCTGGTAGCAACCTCCTCCGAATAAGGCGTGAAGCACTGATGATGCCGTCCTCTCCAGCATTCTTGTGAAAACTGCCTCATCAGGATTAAAGCCTATCTATATTTCTTGTCCTTTGGAGCTCATTGGCTTCACTTGGAACAGCCTAAAGGGGAAAGACAAAGGGGAGTTGGTTACACAACCCCTACTGGAGTGTCCTCTGATACTCAAAAACAAAGCACTGAGGGAAATAAAATGATATTCTAATGAACTCCTGTGGTCTCCAGAAACGTCACAATCCCACACAAAGTCAGCTGCTCCTCAACCAAGGATGTCAACCGTTATATTAGAACATTTATTTAAGAACATGGATTTTGTTTGTGAGGCTTCTGCCAGCATTTCTGGGCTACTGTGAATGCTTTTTAAAATATGTAAGGCCACCCTTGTACTATAATTAGGTCAGAAAACTTACCCACTTGCAAAACAAAAGAACTAACAACTCTCCAAATCCTAAAATCTGTGCTTGGTTTAAGGCGTTTACTGGCAATGGAGGCAGAGACAAAGCTTATTTGAAAAAAAAAAAGACCCACACAACACACTTTTCTCCATGCCATGGGCAGCAACAGCGTGCATGTGTCTTTTCAAACTTTTTTTTTCCAGTTATGCCATAGATAGCAATAGTGAGAGGGCTTTTTACTTGTTCAAAATCTATTTTGCTGCACTGTAGGCAGTTACAATTTCTGCAGCACTTCAAGCTCTGATGGCACTCTTGGTAGCCAAGTGCTGAAGCATACCACTCTTTCCCTTCAGGAGGAGTCCCACATCCTGTCTGCAACCCCAGCACCATGCTGGCTCTCCCCAAGCAGAATTTTTTTTTTCTGCCCTGAGCCTTTCTAGTAAGTTGTAAGCATTAAGGACAGAAAGCCTGCGGTATTGATGAAATAACAAGTACAGCTTTGAAGTATAGGCCCCTTTTTGTCTATGTGAATCGGTCCCTGGGCACGGGACTTCCCTGCTTGCTCAGAGTTTGGTCAAACCTGTAAGCCAAAAGTGCCTGGACCAAAGAATCCTGAGACAAGAAAGGAATTCTCACTTCCAAATATCTTGGTTTTACAGAACAAACTCTTTTCCACCTGTAATCCAGTTAACTAACCGACTCAGTTTCTGATTGTTTCTCCTCAAATTCAATGTCCAAGTCTTGCCCAGCCTGAGGGCATCTTTCAACACTTGGGAAACCTCTGAATAGAGACAACACATTTTGATTACTGGGAGCCAAGCTTAGGGACTTATGATTAAATCAGGATAATTGACCAAAGCCCCATCAAGGTGTTTGGGCTGGCCAGAGATATCCTTATCTTAGCCACCCTGGGCCACCTGGCTCCAGAACTTTGATTCCTTTTGCGGCCGTTGTAAATTGAACCAGGCTTTGCTTCAGATGGAGCCAGGCTCTGGGCTTCAGAACAGCACACTGCAGCTCCACTGTTGTCTCCCTGTTGTCCACTGAGGTTACAATCCTAACCTGGAATTAGGCCAGCACAGTTTGGATAGCACAAGGGCCACTGTAAAGCATGCTTGGACCACTCTTGGAGTCAGGGAGGATGGCACACGTTTGCTGGCCTCTCTGACTCCGAGAGCGGTCCAAACATATTTTACAGTTTCCCTTATGTTGGTCACACTTTGCTGGCCTAACTGTGCCGGCCTCACTCCAGGTTAGGATTGCACCCTGAATTGCTGTTCAGGTGCTCTTCTTTGCTATTGGATTACTCCGCCTTTCACTGGATTACTTCCTGCAAGCTGGCCCTTGCCGTGAGTCTCAAGTTAAGCACCTTCGAACTTCATCACCACCCTTCACCCACCCCCACACTCAAACACCTACAGCAGTAGTTCTCAAACGTTTTAGCACCGGTACCCACTTTTTAGAATGACCATTTGTCCAGGATCCACCGGAAATGATGTCATGGCTGGAATTGCTGTCATTGTGACACCTCTTGCTCCTGGCTCAGGTGGACTCAGGCCTGTTCAGGCCCAATCTGCTTCAAAAGTGAATTTGTTGCTCTAGCTCTCTGATATAGCTGGGCTCATTCTGAGGCTCTCTGAATTTGCTTCTTAAAGAGACAGTACTCAACTGACACCTCCCCTGTGGATCACGAGCATCTTTACTTGTCTGGCAGTACTCTAGCATGTTTTTCATGACCCACGACTGTGTTCTGGGACACAGCTTGGGAATTACTGTCAGAAATTTTTCAAAGCCAGCTTTCAAATGCATAGGATAACTCTTCGATTGAAAACTGCCAGCACCCTTGGAACAAAGAACATTCCAAACTGGAGCAACGTGTAAGAGTGGGTAGCAATGTCATGGACATTCAGCAGCACCGTTTGCAGTTTCCTGCACAAAAAGATTTCTACCTTTAGGTAGTTTGAAAACTACCCAAAGGCCCACTATGTAAAATATGCCATAGAAAGCATGGGCCTCCTTTGACTGAAATCATTTTTGTGAATGAGGGCAGGAAGACCTTAATCAACAACTCCAAGAATGGAGGAGATGCCAGCTGGGGGAGAAATATTCTGCCATGCCTGCCAACAGCGTGGTCATGTCAGTCTACATGCTGGCAGAAAAATATGTCAACAAGAAGTAAAGCTGAGGTATTTGAAGGTTATGCCAGGTTTCGGTTTAAGATTTGGAGTAAGCATTGATTGACATACTTTCGTTGATTAAAGACAGCCAGAGAGGATTTTCCACTCTTACGTCTTTACTATCAACGAGCATTTTTAAAAGGAACATGCCTAAACAAATATGCATGATATAATTATGTAAGCTAACCACATTGGGGGCTTTTATGACTCTCTGACTCTCATTTCAGAGTCTGTAGTAGTGCAATGGCAGTACAACTGCCTCTGTTTCAAATCTTACAAAATAGCCCAATCCACGTCTCCCTTCTTCCCTATCAATTGCTGGAACTTCTTCTTGCAGGTTACATCCTGCAACATTATTGTCAATTCATACTAGATGTGGCCGCAATCCTACATACAATCACCTGGGAGTCAGTCCCACTGCACTGGGTGAGGCTTACTTAGAGAGGGGACAGACCTAGGGCTGCACTGGGAGGGGGACTTTTTTGCCCTCCTGGATTGCTTTGCCACTGTTGAGATGTTGTAGCTTCTGCCTGCACACATCACTGAGATCTTTTGTATGTCTCAGCAAAGAGACAATTGCACCACCTATTTGGAGGGGGGATTTGTCTAGGGAGAGATGCATATCCGTCCCATAAGCACAACGGTGGCATCATTTTTGTTAATGTTGGGATGACAGTGTTTGAAAAAAAAAGTTGTAAGACTGTCAAGTGGGTGATTTATTTTTAAAACGTAAATAAGTAAATAAAAAAGGTTTATTTTCTTTTTTCTTTAAAGGGACGATGACTTTCTTGAATGAGTGGATCACAAGTAAAATCAACCAAGAATAACAGCAGTATCATGCAATCACTATTAAAAACCCTGTCTGTAATAGCCACATTTCATTATAACTCACTGCTTGTTGGAAGCAAATTTCTAGAATGCCTGCAGTGCTAGGGGTCCAAAATAAACAGCCACCTCCAAGCCTCCACCCAGTACCAGTCAAGTGCTTCAGACTCTCTCTACTGACATTGGAAGAAATGGAAATGTTTGCTGCTGATGGCACCCACCATCCGCTGGCAAGCCTGGGGAGGGCCCTTTGGAATTGTTTGCTTTGTGACAGGGACACCAACAAAGTGGTGCTGGCATTGCACAATGTCAAGCCGTTTGCAGGCTATAACTCTTTATCTGGCCCCCATGACAACTGGGCTCTTCCAACACCACCAACATGCTGCTTTCAGCAGCTCAGCTGCAAATTGATGTTTCAGCAGAAGCAGTGCTGCGGAAAGGGCAGCCCGTGTGATAATTGGGCCCTTCCATATCTTGAAAATATGATCAAGGTTTGCATATTTTCTTTTTTGTCACTTGCCTGTAACGAGTTCCTGAGTGAGAAAAAAATGTGCTTATTTTTGATCATCATTTCGCTTAATGACATCTTGTCCTGCTTAATGACATCACTTCCGGCGTTCAGCAGGTAGCATGAATGCTGTTTAGCCTGCTGTGTGCGATGAGTTTGACCCCTAGTCAATTTTCTCAATATGCTTCCTGCTGAGCCTGATGCTTCTTTCTAAGCTTAGTTCCTTTGAAAAAAAGTTTCAGAGGCAGCATCCGGGTCCTCCTGCTGGTGAGGTCACCAATGTTGCTGTAGAAGAAATCCCAGAGCTGATTAAATCCACAGTAGCCCAATCCTGTCAAGAGGTGCACCATTGCAATCTCTTTTAACTTCCAAATTCTCTTCATGACAGCTGTATGGCAGAGTCCATTGCAGAAGTATGTTCTTCTAACCAAGAAAACCAGCAGTGCTACCAGTTATTTCCCGTCAAATATCGATTAACACTACAGTGCACAGTAAGGAGGGAAGGGGGTATAAGGGCAGACGGAGGGCAGAGACAGCGGTGGATCGGGTCCAGGAGGGGTGAAATAGTGGTGCTGGCAGGTGCAGATCCGAGTAACCCCACTGAGTATGAAAACCCCTTCATCTTTTCAATTTGCTTTTTTCAAGGAAAAGTTTGTCAAAACGTAACCTTGGGGCCATTATAAGAAACAGAGGCTGGCCTGATGGAGCAGAGGGAAGAACTCTCTTAACAGTTACACAGCTGCAGAAGAGGGAATTTATGGGAAGGGGTGGGGAGATACTAGCAAAAGTCCAACCACCATTTGCAGATCTACTACTCTGAAATGCCCACTGACGCACAAATGGGTGTGACTGCCTTTTAATAAAAATCAGCATTTCAAGCTAGCAAACAGATCAAAGCCATGCAAGAAAAGAGATGTCATCAGAACTTATAGATAATAATGCAAAATACAAAGCCTGGGGTTTGTTTTTTTGGGGGGGGGGGCGTGTGGAGGCCTGAAGGGAAACTCCAAGCAAACAAATGAGCAACTGCCTTGCTTTGAAAAAGACAAGGGAACGAAATACAATGAGGCATGTTACCTAGGCGCTTGATTACATCACACCTGTTTGGATGATGCGAACAAAAGTATTGATGTAAAGAAAGTGATTAAACGTGGGTGAGGCTGGCCTATGTGTGGTATCAGTGGAATCTGCTGCCTTTAGACTATATCATTAGGGATTCCACCAAGTAAAAAATATAATGAAAACTATGAAAATAATATATACAACGCAGCCCTTTGAACAGCCACACTTTCATCCCATCTGTCAGCTGAAATAAATATTGTAACAGAGATGGTAGTCTGAGGATGAGCAAACCTCTTCAGCACGGTCCTACGCCTTAATAGGAAATGTGGGAGTGGGTCAGGGAGATACAAGGGATCAAGAGTAGATCCAGAACTACCAGCTACTGGGGCTTGGCCAATGAATGTAAATAGAAACTGTTATACAGGCCGGCCTGAGTCTGGTCAGGATCCCGATGCGAGGCCACCCTATGTATACAGCTGCCTGGAAGAAAAGGATACATGTGATAAATAATGCACTAAAGCGGAGGGGAATAAGGTTGCCAAATATCCAGAACAAACACTACACATCTTTGTAGGCTGTTCTGGGGCATTCAGCTAACTCCAGCTTTGTCTATGGAATGTAGCAGGGAACATTTTTCATGGCACAGAGCTAAGTACTATGACTTTACTTGCTATTCAAATTGCTTTAAAGGTACAGAAGCAAGAACTAGTATCAAAACAGACACTCCTTTTTGTGGGGAAGAGGCCATGAAAATGCACATTACTGTGAAAATACTTTTCGGTGGTGCAAACTTGCTTTCTCCAGGCACCTGATGTTTTCTGGCACTTGGTGGTGGCCCACAGAGAATCCTTATGAATGGCTTTTGATAGCTATTCCAAGCCACAGGAATACTGTACTGTACGTGCTCCCTGCCCCCCCACAATGTGTGCCTCAATGTGGGGCTTAAAACAGACAAGTTTTGTTTTGTTATATATGGATATAAAGGTGAGAAAGAACGACTGGGCTTCGGGCTTGCTGGATAAGTCACTAAGAGACTGCTGGAGTAATTCAGAGAAATCCTAAACCTTGGTTTTTGTACAGGCCTAGGAAAATTAGTTATTTAAAATTGGGTTTAAATATCCATTATACAAAAATAAGTCAGCGAGCAATTCTTTCTTCTTCTACAGGCAGCAGGCCATTCTAATTGTGGGGTGGTCGTGATAATATGTGCTTGTGTTTTTCTCTCCCACCCACCTCCTTTAAGCACACAAAGAAGAAAGGAACCAGCTTGGGCGAGCCGACAGCCACGTGCCATTTGCTTTCATGCCCCCTCGGTGTTATTCCTTTATCTGTTATAAACTTGGCAGATGCACCACCGCAAAAACAAGCCCGCAAAGCCCGACAGCAGCCCCGATACTGCGTGGGCGACGCCTGCCTGTTCTGGGTTGGGCCCTTTGCCTTTCAGGAGTTTCGCTTCAGCCCCCACACTGCACGCTCGCCTCGCGCTACCTGCGCTTCGTTCCCGGCTCTTCTTTCTCTTCTATTCTATTCCGCCTGCAGAGGGCACAGCAGCTGCTCCTGTGGCTGCTGCAGCAGCAGCAGCAAAGCCCCAAGTACTGCCCGGGCAGATTTCCCAGCGGGAGCTGCCTGCACGTGGAGGAGGAGCCCGAGCGAGGGAGGCCGTGCCAGGCCGAGGAGGCGGGGCGGGCCTGCCTGGGAGGGCGGGAGCCTCGGTGGCGGCTCGCTCCGAAGGGAGCCTGAAAGGGAGGAAAAGTCTGTGGTCCGGGGCAGAGCGCAGCGGGAGCGGGGCTCGGATCCCTGCTGGATTTGGGAGTGCCGGGGAGGAAGGCAGGACTCTTCCACCACCAGGGGGGAAAGCACTGGATCGAGGAGGAGCATGGAGCCTGTGACCAAGTGGAGCCCTAAGCAAGTAGTGGAGTGGACCAAGGGTAAGACAGGGAAGGCGGCGGGCTGCTCCTCTTCGCTCTCCGAGCCCGCAGCTTCCAGTCTGGCTCTCTTTCCCTTCTTCTCCCAAACTTTCCCGGCTCTCTCGCTCCCGCGCTTCCCTCCTCCCGCCTGCAAGCGCGGCTGGCTGGCGTCGCCTGCTCCTGTGCCCCGCTTCTTCTCCGAAGGGCACGTCCAGCTGCTGCTTCGCCAGGAGGGGATCATACCTGCGATTAGCCATCGCGCTTAATCCGACAAGTGCTGCTTTGCAAGATCTCGTTCCCTGCCTACTGGCGACACTGACGTCTTTAACGAGAAAAGCCCGTCGCTCATGTGTAAACAAACACACAGCCGAGCCGCGGCCCTGGGAAGGGGTTTGCCGCTCGGCGTGCACCCGGGGCCGTGCAGATCTTCACGTTAGCGCTGCCCCCTTTTCGGATTGCTGCAGGGGAGTCGAGTTCACATAAACGGACGCAAACTTCACCAAGTATTCCTGGCAGGGCCGTTTAGGAGCGAGGGTCCCATATGCAGAAGCACAGGAGTGGCCAAAGGGTTTCTATTCTATATGCTCTTTAAAGAGCCCTGTTTACCAGTTAATGGATCTGAGTTTACCCCCACTTTGTTGTATGAGCCGAAGCAGAGTTGAAGGGGTCTGCAGTTAACACTGTTTCTGGAAATGTAGTCCTAGAATATGTGAGATTTCACAGATGTCTTTCTGAACCAGGCTATCAGTTTATGGCTGATTGAATGGTTCTGCTGTGTGTGAGAGAGAGGGAGAGAGCCAGCTAGCTAGTTGGCTGTGCTGCTACAAAGCAACATAAATGACTCTCATTTGACGCCGCTGCTGCATAACCCTCTTTCTAGGGAATAGCCTTTGAACTCGAAAGGATGCACTTCCAAACCAACAGGGATAGGGCTGTGTTATTGCCCTCCAACTTTAAAGGTAAAGGTAAAGGTTTCCCCACGACTGAATGGTCTAGTCATGACCAACTGTAGGGGGCAGTGTTCATCTCTGTTTCAAGCCTGTAGAGCCCGCGTTTTGTCCCAGGACAAGCTTCCATGGTCATGTGGCCAGCATGACTCTATGCCGTAGCGCATGGAACGCCATTCCCTTCCCACTGAAGTGGTCCCTATTTATCTACTTGCATGTAGGTGCTTTCGAACTGCTAGGTTGGCAGGACCTGGGACAAGCAACGGGTGCTCACTCCGTCGCGCAGTCTTGAACTCCCAACCTTCCAGTCGGAAAGCCCAGCAGCAGCAGCAGTTTAACCCGCTGCGCCACCACGTCCCTTAAACTTTAATGTCCCTCCAACTTTAGACTCCACTTAATTTCCCACATGAAACAAGGAGCACATCCTTAAGGGTACAGTATATAGCTTTGGCAGCCTCTCTGTGCCCAGACATTCCTAACAGATGATCCTGTTGCACTGTGTGCAGCCTATGATCATCTGTTTAGATTATAACATGCTGCAAGCAGAGGGCGGGAGGATCCCAGAGTGCTTTTGAGCCATCTCCTGGATTTGTGATGTACAGTTTTTCTCTGCCAGCTTGGCTCCTGAAATGGTTTCAGTTTCTTCTTATAATAAACAATAGTTTTGGAATGTGGTGCTGATCATTCAGAGTATGTACAGACATGAAGCTGGCCTGTGAAAATCCATCCATTTGCTCCTCTTTCCTTTACCTCCCCCTTTTAGACTTCCTCTTCAATGATTACTTAATGCAAGTTACGCACCCCAGCACACTGTAATGGTGGCTTTGTAACCATAAACGAAAAAAAATGGAAGATTTTTCCAGAATACATTATTGTCTGATGCCACAACTCTAGGAGGAGGGTCTGTCAGGTTACCCTGTTTGATTTAATAAGGTATGGACTAAAATGGTAAATTTGTAGTTAAGTGGCAGTTTTTTTCCTTAATAATTGGTAATTATTAGAGGTGTTTGAAAATGGTGTTATTTACCTTACTCTGAAGTAAGCCCATTATGTTCTGACTTAGGCTGTAATTCCATCTTGGAAACAATCACCTCTCCTTATGATATAACTATGTTCCCTTGGGGTCTGGAAATCTGTGTCATTAAAATATTGTCCTTCCAAGGATAGATGTTGCTGATCCAGATAGTTTTTTTAATCTGTTGTGTGTTGAACTGAACTTTATCCTTTGACCTTTTAGTCAAAAGACATGTTTTCTGTTTATGTATATTCTAATAAAGGGTAACATGTGAGCTCCTGGATAATCTGTTTCAGTTTGTTTCCTTTCAAGCAAAAAGTAGGAAATTAATTTGGCCCAGTTGTTCTATGAATCGATGATGATGTATCTGAATATTTTGTGATCTGTTTAGTCAGCAAACCTTTTGGAGCTAGTTCTCCAGATGTGGACAGGAAGGTTACGTGGCCATTGATGATGTGATTACAACCTGACATTTCGTGGGGAAAAACAACTAATTTGAGACGTTCTTTGTAGCTCATTTGGCAGCTTCATCAGTTGATAAAGTCATGAAAGGTCTCTTTATAAGGTCTCTGCCTATGTGTGTGCCTATCTGTAAAAAGCATTTTCAAAGCCCAGCAAATGGGAGGCTCTTAATTCCTGTATAGTAGGGGTTTGAGGGAGTGGGAGAAAGGCAACAGGATGTATTGAAAGCAGACCAAAAAAAAAATGTCTCCCCCTGGAAATCTGGCAGTTCTATTCTTGGGTCATTAAAGTTGAAAGCTTCCCAGATTGTGTCCCTACAATGCATGTTAGCTGTCTGTACTAATACAATATTCCGACACACTGAATCCCAGTGCACTGCTGTGATGCTGCCTTGATTGTTCACCAACCACCAATGTTGCTGCAACTGGTTGGCTCAGTGGCAACATTGCCTGCTCTGGAAAGGGTACCTTGAGCATCACCTGGCTGGTTACATGGTAGGTAAACCTTGCGATACAAAGATCCCAGTTGAGTCTTGGGGTGCAGGGTAGTAAATATATATATGGTATGTCCCCTTAGTTGACCACTTTGTCCATGGCAGAAATGTCTGCAGTGGCTAGAAATCGCAGGATAGAAATAGATAAGAACTTCAGAGTTTTGGAAGTGGGCTACTTGTATCTGTATGATAACTTGTTAAACAAACACTGTTAGGAGATTTTGAGAACAGATGTGTTTTAGCAGGGTCAAGGAGGGTTGTAGTAATTGATTTCTGCTACTTTCATCTTTTCATTGACTGACTTTGGAAGAATGATTTGTATGTGGTAGCTTCTGTATCTTCACTGCTCTGATATGAATTGTGGTGTGTGCCTGTGGACCAAACTGAGGGTAGAGTTCAGGCTAGAAATGGTCCCTGGGGCTCATAGAAAGGTCTGCTACTGTAAGGGCTGGGAGCAAAGTTTCAAAGGGTGCTGCTCATTTGCTAAAGAATGGTCTGGATCAGTGGTTCCCAAACTGTGGGTCTGTGGCCCACCAGAAGGTCACGACCCAATTTTTGGTGGCTCACGAAACCAATAGGGTAGATTAGGCTATATGCATCACAGTTAAGCAACCTGCTACTTGCGGTGGGGGCGAGGGAAGAACACTGCTGCCCAGTCACCATTATAGCCACAGAGGCTAGTGGCTGGCAAAGTGAAACTTTTTTTTTTTAAGGTAGGACCCGATTCTAAAACGTTTGGGAAGCACTGGTCTGGATAATTCCTACGTTCTTAAAATTGTGTTACATCTATGGGCACTCCTCTAACTGAAGTTGTTTTGACTAGGATGCAGATCTAGTCTGTGTGCACATGTGACGTCTTGTCAGTGATTCTGACTGTCAGATGTTGGAGTTGCTCAATTCAGTCATATATATATTTGTACACATATACCCGCTTGCTCACTGCAAGAATGAATTGTGCATGCGTCACTGATCCAGTCAGCTTGTGATCTGTTGGACAAGAATTGCAGTCAGCGGCAACTGAAGTAGTGATTCATTTGACCATTGCGGCCCAAGCTAGGAAGACATATATTGTCCTAGCTACAAAATAACCCAGTAATAGAAAGGATAGTGGGGTCCTGATGTGCTGTAATGACTAGGCTAGTGAGCCTGGAAGTCACTAGTTGAAGTCTACAGTAGTGACTTTAGTTGATGACTTTAGGCAATCTGTTCTTAGCCCTGACATTCCCCCATTCTGCCGATATGGGAAGAATAATGACCTACCTTTATAGTTCAAGAAAAATCTGTACAACAACCTGCTTGTGAAGCTGAATCCTAAAAGGAAAAAAAAGGCATTGTATAAAAGGCAAGAGGAAGGATTGTCCACTGTGTAATTGATTAAATACAAGATGTGTGTCTCTGCTAAGCCTAACAGAAGTTGCTTCAGTAGTCACATTACAAGGATCTGCCTCATTGTAGATTTGCCTACTTAGCTTTTCCCTTGAAACTTTTGGTCTACCAACCACAGCCAGGTATAAAACATTGAAATGACCAAGGAGTGGGAAGGAGCCATGTCCAAACTGTATTTGTACATACCTACATCCATAATATCTATATATGCCCACAAATCTGCATCTGAATCTTCTGCATGCGTTATGTCAGTTATCTTTGAGAAATCCTGGAAGATAGGGGAGGTGCTAGTGTTATCCCCATCCTAAAAAGGAGGGCCTGGAAAAATGGACCCATCAGACCCATCAGTCTGACTTCAATATCAGAAAAGATATTGGAACAAATGGTGAAACAATTGGCCTGTCTACGTCTGGATATGAAGAGCTGTGATTACTGGAAGCCAACATGAGTTTGTCAAAAATAAATCTCCACTCCTTTTGGGTTGGCTTACTAGCTTAGTGGATGATGGGAATGCTGTGGGTGTAATTTGTCTTGATTTCAGTAAAGCCTTTGACAAGATTCCGCACGACATCTTTGTTAGTAAGTTACAGCCCAATTCTTGTGCTGGAATAACCAGGCCAAGTGGCCTGTGTTGGATCCAATGCAAGGTAGGTGCCAGTTGTAGAGCAACTCAAGGCAAGGGGATATTTTCCGTGTGTTTCCCTTACCTTGTGTTGCAATACAAGCAGCCCATGTAAGGCTGCTCAGGTCAGGGATGGGGGTTAGGATCCAGTGCAGCCTGCTGCTGCTGGTCCCCCCCCCAGGCTCGATCCATCTCCTAGTCCGCACTCCCCTGCCCTAAACTCCCCCTCCTCACCTCTGTTCCACCCTGCTGCCACCCTCTCTCATCCCCTACGCTGGCCTGCTCAGGCCAGCACAAACTCATCTCATCTGGGGGTTCATGCAACTTCCAGGAGTTTGTGCAGGCCTCTGCACCAGCCTAACCGACTCCACAGAATAGCTGCAAACATGCTTTATGGCATGTTTCATGACACAGGTTCATGACTCCATGGCTGTGTCTTGGGCCTTATTCATGTCAACATCTTTATCAAATGAAGGCATAAAAGAAATCCTTACCAAATTTGCCGATTACGCAAATAGTCATCTGTAGAGCCACTCCATATATCCACTATAGATTACTTTAGTTAGGAAATGTGGCAACCTTTCTATGTCTGAAAGAATGCACAAGGATCTCTCTTTGCATTCAGCCATAGGTATACTTTCATGTAAGCATGTATTAGATAAGGGCCATAATGTATGCATTTAATGAACAAGTATTTACACATGTAAATATGCTATAGATATAAATCTAATTTGTTTCAGTTCTCTTGAGAGAGGGCATTTAATGTTTAATGCACAACTCCAACAAATTGTGTATTTCCTTACTACAAGAACTTACTAACAGCTACAAATATAATTCTTTATTGTGTGTCCACAAAGTTTATTGCCTCACCTGATTTAAGAACACATTTGCCTTGAGCATTTTGAAAAGTTGTTTGAGTGTCAGTATATTTGATTTGTTTTCTTGTGCTATTTATTTTAGCCAAACCTCCCCTTAATTAATCAAGGCTTGGCTTAGCCACAGTCTGTAGTTTTAGCTTTAATGTTAATCCCTCCTGTTCAAAGTGCGTGTGACACGCACACACACACGGATGTACGCATCTGGGATAATACTTTTTTTCATGCTCACAGTGTGAGTTTGACCTCTTACTGAACATCAGAGGGTTTCCTAATGCTACCCCATGCCTGATCAGTCTGTAATAAGGCAATGGGCTGGAAAAGAGTGAGTTTTTATGAGCACATGCTAATCTCTTCCTTTGCGTTTGGCCATCACCAATGTCATTTAAAAGCATGTAAGTAGCTGAATAGTCGCATTGGTGTAAAGTTTCCTTTTTAATCCCTAGCCAAGAAAAATTGCCTTTTTTGGCCGCACTTTCTTAGGTTATTTTCAACCTAATCATTACATTTTAATCATGTGAGATTGGCCCTTGTAGCTCAAAAAGGCACTTTTGTTATATGAATTCAGAAAAAGGTTTACAAAGGCCAGTATTCTAGGGCTTTTTGCTTCCAAAGTCCATATGGGCTATTTGATTAGCATTGTACTTAGGGTCTAAAAACAAACGACTTTGGCTTGTGGAAGAGAGGCAGGTGTGTAGGAAATGGGGATTTTGATTTTTTCACCTATTCTGGAGGAACATTCTTCCTAAGAAGTTATAAATGGCTACAAGGGGGCTCCTAGTGGAGGAGTTTTCAAACTTCACTGATTCAGTCCTGCCTGAGTTTAGAAGATTAGCCTACCTCTTAGGATAGTGAAAACCAAAGAAGATGCAGATCTTCTGATAATGGCCTTTGTTTTCACTCTGGGGGAAAGTGAAAGAGGTAAGCCATTCAGGTGCACAGTTATTACCTAGAGATCACAAATATCTGATCACGAAGAAGTTCATCCATTGATTGCGCTCAGGTATTAAATGTAGAAGGTAGATTAAGATGTCCCCTGGCCCAGTTAAGCACATGTGCACGCTCAAACTGAAATGAATTGGTGGGGGGGGGATATCTTACAGTATGCATGTTCTCAGGGAGGTTCATTTCACACGTTGGGGATTCTCTAGGGCAGTACTTCCCAAACTATTTAGCATTGGGACCTACCTAGCTTTGTGGGACTACAAAAAAGTTTCACTTTGCCAACCACTCAAACCTCTGTTTTTATCTTTTTTATTATGGTGTGGAGGGGACTGCATTCTAGAGTGTTTGTCAAGCTCCATGTTCATTGGTTCAGGACCATTCTGGTGGCCTTGCAGTCCCCTCCAGCCAACCTTTGATAAAAGACAGGATATGGTTGCCTGCTCATGAGTAAATGTGCATGTGTGGCTCAGTTTGCTTTCCATAGGGCCCAATACATTTTCTTGGTCAATTTAGAGAGAAGGGACTCCTCTGTGTGTGCGTGTGTGTGTTTGGGGGGAGGCTGTGTTCATTGGCTTAGTACCATTCTTGTGGTGGTGTTCATCTTGGTCTGTCCTTCACGGTAGAACAAGACACGCTTGCCTATTCAAGGGTAAATGTGTAAGTGCAGCTCCATTTTGGTTTTCATAGGCCTTAATACATTTTCCATTGGCTATCAGCTTGTCAGTTTTGCAACCCACCCACAGTTTGGGAACCACTGCTTTAATGTTGGACCAGCAACACAATACTGCTTTAGGGAATTTTAATACGTAGATTGTATAACAATCTAAATGTTTTAGAAGGGTAGGGACTACTAGAATAGTTGGGAGTGATTGTACATGCTGTTCACTGAAATTGAAAAACACACACACACTAAGATATATCCTGCTGAAGTTCATCTGCTTGTAGCATCTTTTTTTTCAAGATGTGCCAAAAATATGCTATCCTTAGAAACCTTCTCAAAAATACTCAAATGAGCATAGCCTCTAGGCCAGCGGTTCCCAACATCCTACTTGGATGTTGGGAGTGCTGTAAGTGCTGGCGGGGGCTGGGGACGTTGCCTGTCAGTGCCGCAGTGATCGGGGCACTGCAGGTACCCCGGGGGTTCTTACCTCATTGTGTGTGTGTGTGTGTGTGTCGCGCTGGCCTCTAGCAAGCCTCCCTGATGAGGTAAAAAGCCCCATTTTGCGTGCACAAAGCATTTCCTGTTTCCAAACAAATTGAGGAAGTACTCTGCGCCTGCAAAACGGGCTTTTTACCTTATTGGGGCGGCCCGCAGAGAGGACTGCAGGCCTCCCAAAACTTGCCAGAAGCCAGTGAGACTCCCCCCCCCATGAGGTAAGAACCCTTGGCGTGCCCACAGTGCTGCAGTCACTGCGGAACTGTGAGGCACCCATTCCTGGGCCACTCCCCTTAAGGGGGAATGGCCCAGGAGTGTTTCCCATTGGTCGCGACCCCCAGGTTGGGAAACACTTTAGTCAGATTGCTAACTTGAAAAAGACACTGCTGTTTCCTATCTCTGTGCGCATACCTCTTTAAGAAATGTAATATTTGCATCTGTTTATATTGGCTTATTTTCCTGAGACATTGCTCCCCTAAAATACTGTATTCAAACTCAACATTAATGTTTGCAGCTTGTATATTGCCTTTTTTGCTTTGCGTATTTGATATCTGTTCTCAAGATGCATACTGAAGGTCACACTTGAGTTTAATTAGTCTGGAATACCAACCATTTTCTGGTTCAGCATTTGCAGATGGTAATCCGGAACACGTGTGGCTCAAGTGTTCCCATTTTGAAAGTGTTTGCCAAAGTTTTCTGTGAGTCCAGTCAGCTGATTTACACCATATGGGACTAGCTTTGTTGCTGGGTTAAGACATTAATCTTCACATTTAAAAAAAAACCCCACACAATTGGCTTTCTGTCTGGAGAATTAAGGAACCTGCTTGCTGGGGGGAAAAATGTTTAACAAATAAACTAAATGAAACTTAAAGGTGACTGAAAATTTAGTGAAATATGGCTCAGCTGCCACTATGCCACAGAACTCCAGATCTACCCCATGTAACTGTACTACATTTTGTAAATGTGTGGGAAGGGAAATTCAAACCCCCCCCCCTTTACAGGGGTCTACCAAGCCAGGGCCTGACCACATTTTGCTGTCTTTACGCTCCTGCTTTGCATTTCTTGCAGGTCTGGGACAATCTCCAGCTCCCCTTCCAAGGTTGGAGCAGGATAGGGTGAAGTGAGTAACTTTGCAGTTGTGGAAACCCGGCTCAGATAGTTTGGCATACAGGATGGAGCAACTCTGCTGTGACACACCACAGCTGTTCCCAGTTCTAGAGTTGCCCATTTCCTGAGAGAGATGAAGCTGGCAAGATGCGAACCCCAGCATCCTGTCTGACCTGGGGCTGTCCTTCATGTTGTATGATTAGAAACTGCGCTGCAGAGCCCTCATAAGAACACAAGAAGAGCCCCGCTGGATCAGGCCAAAGGCCCATCTAGTCCAGCTTCTCGTATCTCACAGTGGCCCACTGGATGTCTCATAAGACAACCAGATACTTGCATCTTACTGCCACTCCCCTGCATCTGGAATTCTGGGTAGCCTCTTTACCCTTGCACCCCCAATGAAGACCCCACACCGCGGCTTGGGTTTAACTTGGGCCACTTTATTAAACACAAGTGACTAATTTTTAAATAATGAAACTTACTGAACACACACAAAAATAACAAGATGGGGATCTGTGGCGGCCTTGGACCTTTTTCCAGTAGTAGCACTTTGCAAAAGAGGTTGGCATACATGAATGCACCTAAAATATTGCTCTGTTTTTCTGCCCAGGAGAGAAAATGAGGCAGTTTCTTCCTTGACTTCCTTTGTCCTGGTGTCTTTGGCACATGTGCTTTGAGAATGTGAAAGGTCACACTTCATGATTCTGTGCTCCTGTATTGTCCCAATATCATTGCAGTGTACTTTGTGATGCCAGTCAGCACACAGTTTGGATGCATAAGAACATAAGAGCCCCACTGGATCAGGCCAAAGGCCCAGCTAGTCCAGCTTCCTGTATCTCACAGTGGCCCACCAGGTGCCTAAGGGAGCTCAGTAGACAACAAGATGCTTGCATCCTGTGTCCATTCCCTTGCACCTGGCATTCTGAAGTAGCCTACTATTAATGTAAGGAAGTTACCCAACCCATCATGTCTTATAGCCCACGATGGACCTTTCCTCCAGAAGGTGTTCTGCAAGGTGTTCTGTTCTCCTTTTCTGGACCTTTTCTGGACTACAGTGAAACGGGTCCTCTTTTCCAAATAGAAATCTGTGAAAGGCCTTTCATACCTGTGGCCAGTTACTTTGAGCTTCGTCTCCCGTGAAACCATTGCATCACTGCTGTTTACTCTCTTATCTCTCGAACTGCAAAATATCTGTGGGACACTGAAATAGCAAGGACTGCCACATGGGGCCCAGACTCTCTCTTCAGCCTGTGATGCTCTTAATGTTCGCTTGAGAGCCTTTCACTGGTGTTGCTAGGTACTACATAACACAAATCCAATTGTGCGTGTATCTTTACATTCCTGCTCACAGTGCTTTGTTTCCCTCCTTTAAGCCTGCAAGTCCGTTAATTCTGCTCCAGAAGAATTTCCTTTGTTTCCTAGAGGTTAAAAATATATTGAAAGAACATTTGCGTAATAGGCCAGGAGATGCCTTTGAATGGATCCTGTCTCAGACTATCTATATTGCAATTCTCAGTAGGGCCAGTCAATAAAACACCCTGCTGGCAGGCTGATTTTGATGTGTGCACTTGTGCGCGCGCGAGCACGCTCACGTATTTTTTAAACATTTTTTTAAAAAAGTAGTTAACAAAAGTTGCATTGCCAGTTTCTGTTAATTTTATACAGACACTGTCAGGAAATGGCGTGCAATAGAAAACAACTGAAAAGGGAGATGGCTACTAACATTTAACTTCTGGTCCTGTCTTACACTGCAAATTTTAGTTTCTTAATGTAAAAGTATACAAGCATGCTCTGGTATCTGCTTCAGTTCCGTTCTGGACCCCATTGTGGATACTTGAAACGGTGGATACTGGGGATGCCTTTTTAAAGATAGGGGAAACATCAGTGGTTTTGCTGCAACAAGGTAAAAAGATTTAATGTTCCCCTATCTTTTTAATAGGCATCCCAGTATCCATGGATAACTGAAACAGTGGATATTGAATCAGTGGATACTGGGGCACTCCTGAACTTCCAACACAATCTTATGCAGGTCTGCTGAGAAGTAAGTTCTGTGCGGCTTACTTCTAGGACAATGTGTATAGTGTTGCAGCCATAATCTGTTCTTTTGTGTTCCTTGGTTTCCAGAGTTCCAAGGTTGTGATCCTTGGTTTCAAAAGTCCAGAGTGCTATCCAACCATGCTAAAACCAAACTGTAAATTCCTTGTGCTTTTTTTTTGGTATGGAGAAATGTGGGAGAGAGGTAGTACAAACAAATGGAAATGTGATGCTTTCAAGTAAACATTTAAACCTGTTCTGAGAGGGTGTACACCCGTTCTGAAATCATGCCTATTGAGATGTCTGTTTCTAGGTAGCTAATGAACTAATGTAGGCTAGAAATGCTGTTACAACACTGTGTAGGTCATTCGCATGCATTTTTGGACCAAAATGTACAGATCTGTGTGTATTATGTGTGTAAACACTGCTTATGTGACTGTTGCCAAATAAAAGTGACTGTTTCAACCTCACAGTGCTAGCTGTGTGCTTCTCTTATCTCCTTCTCCATGGTTATTCTGGGTGGTTCTCTCTCTGTTCCTCGATTTTCCATTGACTGCTTTAGTTTTCTGTTTTCTGTTTGAACTCTTGAAAGCGAATACAGTACTGTGTGTTGTCAGCAGTCCACAGATGAGTTATTCCAGAATAAACACACTTGATGCACCATTTTTCTAATGTTGTGCAACCAAAACCTTTGGGGAGGGGGCATTGGCATATGATTTATTAATTACTTAACACTTACACTGCTAATTTTGGCTTTTTATATCAAGCAGTAGGACTGGAGGGTCCAATAGGAGCTCAACTCCAGATAGTTTCTTTTATCCCTCTCTGTTTTTTTCCCCTTCAGAGGCTGTTGAGGAATTCTGTAACTGTATGTCATCCCCCTAAGAAATGTTTCAAGATGGGGTTCCATAAATGCAGCATCAGTACTTACACAATGCAGGTAGCCTCAGTGCTTACTGTTACATTGCATGGGCCTGACCTAGAATGCCACTGTAGTTGCATCAGCATATGATCTTCTGGGTTCTCCCTTGTCCTAGTCTGGGTTCTCCTATCAATGAGATGATGGAGACTTCGTGTTAATATGACATGTTTTACAGCTGTGGAGTGTGACTGATCTGTTGGTACTAGCTAAACCTTTATCTGCACTGGGTATCTGTTGCTGGGTCTTCTATTTAATGAGTGAGGAACAGGAGCACAATTTCTGTTTATCAGGCCTTTGGTGGCAACTGGAAATCAATGGCAGACAATGCTCTTTGCATTGTGCTGCATTCTGGGACAGGGTAGTTCCTGTGAAGTCTGGGGTGCCTAATCTAATCCTGGATGGCAGCACAGTGGGACAAATACAGGCAACTTTTGTTGGCATGGGTAGACGTCTGAGGGCCATTCGTGTTGGGGACAGTTGTTGCCTTCTGTTGCTAGCAATGGTTAGATGAGGTTTTGTGTTTAATTGGAAGCCTCCTTCCCCCTCCCTGCTCTCAACTGCCCAAGGGGGACTTCTAATTAACTATGGAAACTTTTGACCCAAGCTGACTGTGCATTGATCATGGGTAGAGCAGAATTTTCTTGCTCGGTGAAATCAACCTTGAAATTTTCATACTCTATATGGCCTTTGAAGCAATAGTTGTCCCATAACTTCAACTTTGCTTACCCTGCCGCTAGCATGGATTGGGGCAGCAGTTCACAAACTTTTTCGACTGGCATTTCCCCTGATCTATTGGGCCATTGGCTGTGACTTCCCATTAGGGCTACAATCCTATACATTTTATAGGGCGGTGGTTTTTCTTGCAAGGATTCTGTGGCTCCTGTGGCTGGTTTCTGTGGGGAGCCACAGCTCACAGTTTGGGAACCACTGGATTAGGGTAAAAGACTGGACAGTCTTTCCTTGGGGTGCGGGTGGATAGGGTAAGGCTGAAACAGCAAGGTTTGTCTCTTTGGACATCAAGCAAGCAAAAGAAAAATAAAGGTGTTCATTTAGGCACAAATTTGTCTTATATAAAGACAAATTTATCTTTCCCTTTTTTTATAGGCCATCATTCCCTCTGGAGGCAAGGACTAAGTCTATTTCTGGAGTACGTGGCACTTTCCAGGCTTTTGAATTTTGCTGCTTGGTAACCTGATTTGGATAGTTGTAGCATTCTGTGGTGGTTCATAGGTGGTGCAGGAGAACCACATTTTCTTAGAATCAACAAACAGTGCTTGACAAATGCGGAGCCTTATGAATGAAGGTTTCTTATAGAACATTTGCTGATTGACTTCCCTGGCAGACAGAGGTTCTCTCTTTTCTTTTGGAAGGAGAACAGACGAGCGAGTCTTCCTGACTCAGTTGCGTCAAGACGGGTAGCCTCCGCTTAAAAAGGAAAAGGGAAAATCTTTCCGAGTAGAAAGATTTTCCTTAAACCTTTGCACAGTTCCCTGCTTCAATGAAATGAATTGCCATTACTCAGCTGATGCGATAAGAATTCAGGAAGATGGCAGCTGGAAGCATTCAAGGATGACTTATTGCACAGAAATGCTGCAGAAAGACTTCTCTGCTTCAATTCATGCGGGATTACTTTTACTTTCTGAATGTTTGTTTTGTAAATTCAAGCCTCTTTGGCAAACCTACTGCAGGATTGTGATATGGGAGCCAACCACAACATGACAGTCCAGTCCCTTCCGCTACAAAAAGTGGCAAAAACCCTTGATGGGTGCCTAGCTTTCCCCTTGATTGTGGAAGTTTTTCACTGTGATTTTCCGCTCCTTTTTTTTCAATTCAGTTGCTTCCCAAGGGACGCAAATCTTGTAGTGCTAAGCTGCTTATCAACTTGGTATCTAAGTAGCCACACTGGGAGTACTGTAGTGTGCTAGCTTTATTTCTCTGATGGTTTTAGCTGGGCCGGAATTGTCTTTGCACAAATCCCAAGTATAATTGGAGAAGAATTTTAACTCCCTGCAGATAGGTCACATGCCTGACGTGCCAAGGCCCTTTTATTCAGCACTTGTTCACAGAAGTATTCACTTCCCAGGTCCTGAACTTTCCCGAGAATGGAATGATTTACGCTTACCTCCATGGAGGTTGCGCTACTGCAGAAAAGCTACAGTGACAAATTAACGGACCATGTTCTCACATACAAAATGGTAAAATGCAACCAGCTGGCTGTCTGGCTGCCAAAGGGATAATGTGCGTTTATAGTGATTAAAACCACTGCTACATATTTATGCTAGGTTGGGCACGCTGAATTGTGTTTGACGTAGGTCATATTCTTTTGTTTTAACTGCCAGATGTCTATCCAAGTAATACCTTGATTATTGGGTTGTTCCTTGTGTTCAGTGAGAAGCTCCTGATGTTTGACCAAGACCCTTCTTCTAGGCTTCAAAAGCCATGTCACAGTCCAGTGTTTGGCTTGCTGTGATGGGAGGAGGGCGGAGTCGTGGCCACTTGGCATCTCTCCACCAGTGGACACTTTTTCAACACAGCGCATGCTACTCTGAATGAAAATGAAATGAAAATATGAATTAATTCTTTACTTTTGGAGGAAGTTGCTTTGAGGTTGCCCAACTGTCTAACATTGTGCAATTTCGTCCATATTTTACTTATTTGCAAAACCATATGATGGAATCAGGCTGCAATATAGAGTTAATTAAGGGCACAATCCTAACCTGGAGTTAGGAGTGTAGAAAATGTGCCATAAAGTGTGTTTGCACATGGACATGTGCCCTCCTCCCTGACTTTCATAAATGCAAACACGCTTTATGGTTAGGATTGTGCCCTAATTGGTTAAACACCGTCATTTTTTAACAAACAAATTTTTACTGCAAATAATCACTGAAATTGCAGTCATGACTAAGGCATGACTTAGACTTTCTTTGTACCTTCTCACATGGGAAAGGGAATGTTTCTTTTAAGACAGTTCATGGACATGTTGCAGTAGACCCCATATAACAACAAAGAGAGGGTGATTTTATTCCCCTTTGTGTTGTTCACAGGCAGTTACTTACAATTGATAAAATTTCTTTTAACGTGTGCCTGTCATAAAAACAGAAGTTACAAGTTGCTATGGTTCTATGATGCTGGAGAAAGTGCAAGAAGGTCCTTATGCTAATTAGCAGGGCTCTCACCACCTTGTCTGGAAGGGTCATGTCTGACCTCTTCAGTTTAAAAGGGTCTTTGGTAACAAGTTGGGGACCTTATGTTGCTGATTCAACATTTTTTAGAAAAATTTTAAAGAAAAATAAAAAAACATTTTAAAGAAAAATAAAAAAAATCAGATTTTTTATATTTGAATTGGATTTTTTGATTTAAATTGGATTTTTTTGATTTTTATCAAATTTATTTTAATAAAATGTTTTTGGAGTAAAAATATATCTCAAGATAGTTTTCTATTTAAGATACATTAACAATTTAGTTTATTCAGCATGAATGGAGCTTAGTTATGAGGATGTATATTCTGCAATATTTACATTTTTGGTAAACTCATTCAATGAGTCCAAGCTCTGCAAGCTGAGATAACATGCACTGCATTGATGCAGTCACACAATTTCATGGTAACTATGAGATAAATCATAAAACAAAGTTCAGGAATATTCCTTCATCCCATTGTTTTGCAAATCTACTGTATGCACACTACAGATTGTAACTATGTGCTATTAACCTAAAATCGGTTCAGATATTGCTGTTTTACTAACCTGACAGCTTATTATTCTAAATAGGAAGCCTTCATTTTGTTTGCAAATAATAATATTAAAGATTCTAACTACCAGCAAGAACATCCTTACATTTAAAGAGCACCTGCCATTTCAGAGCCCTCATGGCAGCACCTGTTAGCGGGCATCCACTTACCTGCTGCCCGCCACGTCCCTCACCTTGTTGTGTCACTGCTGCATCACCAGCTGTCCCACTAAAGCGAATGGGACTGTCGGTGAGTCAACAGCGGGTCAGAAGAGGAGCAACTGCGGGATAGAGATGACAGTTGCTCTTTAAAAATTATGATTTAAATGGAGTTGATTTAAATCAAGCCTTTTTACTAGTGATTTAAATCATGATTTAAATCAACTTGATTTAAATCAAATCCACCCTGGGCACACTAGTGTACTGTAAGAGAGGCTGAAGTATTTCAAAGCAATCCTTTGAAAGGGAGCTGGGATGCACCAGGATTTCCTCACACAGCCTTTGCTGAACCTGATAGGTCTTCATTTTTAATCCACAGTGACAAAACAACTCCTGTACATACTGTATCATACCCAACTGTATAGATACAGTTAGAATTGGACAGAATTGGCTTTGATAGGCTGTTGATCTGATTTTGGTACAGGGTAGACCAATGTGTGAATTTTTTTTTTATTTTTACTTGTCTTGGGAAAATGACCTATTTGCACCTTTTGTAACAAGTTGTGATTTTTGTCTGTGTTCTTAATTATGGATGTACAGTATGTGAAAGGGGTCTTCATCTGGCTTCATTCAGTTGTAATTCTCTCATCATAAAGACAAGCAGTTACGATGGGGCCTTTTTCCCTGGCAGGACAGTAACAAACTGGTTAGCGAAAGCTAGATTACAGGCCAAGCGATGAATGTTTCATGACAGGCTGTAGTTAGCTATCTCAAAACCTGGGCTCCTTGCCAATGGCACTCAAATGTACTTTGGCGCTACACTGTCTTCTGACTAGCCTCTGGGTGTAACATCAGTCACTGTGGAGCCTTGTGTATGTGTGCCCTAAAAATGTAAGAAAAGCCCTGCTGAATTAGGCGGAAGGCTCATTGAGTCCAACATCCTTTCCCTGGCACTGGCTCACCAGCTGTTTCTGGAAAACCTATGTGCAGGGAGGGAATGCCCGCTTGTCTTCTGCCACTGCTCTCCTGCAGCTGGACACATGGCATCTGAACTGAAGGTGGTGTGTAGCTACAGATAGCCCTGTCCTCTCTGAATTTGACCAATCCTCTTTTAAAGCCATCCAACCTAGTGGCCGTTGTCACATCTTGTGGCATTGACTTCCACAGACTAATTATGCGCTGTGTGAAGAAGTAGCTCCTTTTATCTGTCCTAAATCTCCTGCCAGTCAGTTTCATTGTATTAAACCCTAGTCAGTTCCCAGTATTGTGAGGGAGAAAAACCTCTCTCTCTCTCTCTCCCCCCCCCCAACCAGTGGTTCTCAAACTTTTTAGCACTGGGACCTATTTTTGAGAATGAAAATCTGTTCAGGAACCCACCAGACGTGATGTAACATCTGGAAGTGCTGTCACTCCAATGCCAGAGTCTGCTGCTTTCCTGAGAATGCAGCAATGTTGGCTTATTTCTCAGCCATTTTCCAATAGTAAAGTGAATCAGAAAGGAAAAAAAGCCTACTGTACCCAGTACACTATTCCAAATCTTGAGTGCTCTATAGATTTATACACAGAGAAATGCTGGCTTTTGTGGATGCCTCCCTGATGTCTTTCTCTCAAACAAGATCACCTCAGCATTTTGATCAGGAGGGCAATAGCATGTCTGTGGTATGAAATTTGTTCTGTGGGCCTGCTATTTTCACCCACGACTCCTCCATTTTGGCTCAGAGGCCTTTGGGCATTTGCACGTTGCACTATTAATCTGGGAGTGGCTATAGCTAGAGGAAGGTGATGATGTGATTAGCAGTCTTTGTTGCAATCGTCCATAACAGTGGCACATGGTAGTAGGAGGCACCCAGCCCAGCCTAGGTGTTACCCCATATTTTCCAGGGAGCCAAGAACCAACATTGCAACATGGCTTCCTGTTTTCACTGTGGGAAGAAGCCTCAGAGTGTTAATCATTAGAGTTCAACCAAAGGAGCCCCTGTGACTCACGAACCAGTCCTGTCACCACAAAAATCCACGGCCTTTAGGACAAGGCACACTCTTTGCTTGTCGGCTGCACATGGAGATCTGTGACTGTGCTATGTTAAGCAGAGCCAACAAGCCTGCGTGCAAGTCCTCGAGCACCGGGAGTTCAAACAGGACTTGCACTGTGTACTGTTGCCTCTCAAAAGTAAAATAAACTTGGGCTTGACCAACTTTAAACTTAGGGCATTTGTTGACCTCCTTAAATAAATATTATCTGCACTTGCTGAAGTGTATAAAGAGAACTTTTCCTGGAGAGGTGTTAACTGGGTTTCCCTGAGTGGCATAAGCGAAATTCTGAGTGGAAGCCAAGGAACTAAAGTCAGCCGAAATGTGTTGAAAAAGGAGCTGTTTTTGCATGCACATATTCAGTCATACCCTGAGATAGGAGCATTTTCAGTTTGGAGGCGTGGAGAGCAACATGCGACCCTGCGGTGAGCTGCTCAAGTTGTGAAGTGTGACAGCGGCTAGGGAGGAGGCCTGCTGGTGTGGCAAGCAACAAACATCAGTCCATACGGTACCTGCGTGAATAGTGGTGCTCTGTTCAATTTGCTGGTCATGCGTATACAGGCGTGCCCTAGTATCCACTGATTCGGTATCCACAGTTTCAGTTGTCCACAGACACCATGGATATAGCGATGTCTAAAAAAAGATAAAGGCCGAATGTTCTAGTTGTGACCAACTCTAGGGGGCAGTGCTCATCTCAGTTTCTAAGCTGAAGAGCTTTGACTATTTTGTCTCATTTGTCTCATATTTTGACTCATTTGTCTGAGGATAGTTTCCGTAGTCATGTGGCCAGCATGACTGTATGCCAAGGCACACGGAACGCTGTTACCTTCCCGTTGAAGTGGTACCTATTCATCTACTTGCATTTTTACATGCTTTTGAACTGCTAGGTTGGCAGGAGCTGGGACAAGCGACAGGAGCTCACTGCGTTGCATGGTCTCGAACCGCCAACCTTCCAGTCAGCAAGTTCAGCAACAGCGGTTTAACCCGCAGTGCCACCACGTCCCTTAAAAAAAAAAAGATAGGGGAACATTAAACAAATCTTTTTTTTTACCTTGTTGCAACAAAACCACTGATGTTCCCTATCTTTAAAAAGGCATACCCAGTATCCACAGCTTCATGTATTCAGGGAGGGCCTGGAACGGCACCCCAGTGGATAGCGGGGCATGCGTGTATGTCCAGATTGTGAATCAGCCCTATGTGCAAGTTGAGATTTGGGAGAGGTTGAGAAGGGCAGACAGCAGGGCAATCTAAACTAGGAGAATGGGAACATAAGCATGTGGGAAAGGGGGTGGAGGGAGAGGGAGAGGGAAAGGGAGAGAGAACCAGCTAGTGCAAAGTATTGGATTCCATTACTTGGCATTTGCCACCCTCATGCTTCATAGTCTACTGATAGCTGTAGTTTTAGTAGTAGCATGGAAGTTGCTAAAGAACTGCACAATATGGATTGTACGGATGGTGGAAGTACCTGTTTCTGCAGTGACAGCCCAGCAGCAAGCCCACGACTGAAAGCGTGGTATGTATTGATGTTTTGGCTAGTGTGTGATGCCACATGAGTGGATGTAGACAATGGCAGACTTTGTGAAGCTGGCAGCAAAAATACAAGTGCTTCCCAGTCTAGTTCCTCATGCTCATTGATTGGCATATCTCTTGCTGTGACTCCTATAGCTAGAAGTTAATGATGAGATCTTTGGCTTCCCGCATTTTCTTCACATTGGTGTGCATGAAAGTCTGCCTGAACTGTCTTTATGTTGGAGCAGGTGGTGGTGGTGGTGGTGAGGAGTTCCTAAGTAAGAGAACTCCCCTCTACTGAGTAACTGGCCAGCCTTATTCGTTTTGGGAATTCGTTTTTGGTTGATATAGAGCAATGCTCCCAGCTCATTTTTAAAATGTCTTTTCACACATCTGCACTTCTCAGATCAGACTTGCCAGTAGTAAAAGGTGTTGACCTGTGACATCCTTTCCAATGCGTGATAGCAGAAATATATCGTAGTGGAACATATGGTGTTCATGACAAATCCGTTTCTTGATCTAGGCCAGCATTTCAAAACAGGCGAGTTCATCCCAGGACTTCTGCTGAACTGGATCAAGAAGTGGAGAGGTCACGAACATCCCAACTTCCATTTTACTTTATGTAATTCCATGCATGCTTACTCAGAAACAAGCCCTGCTGTGTTTAACGCACCTTACGCCCAAGTCTAGTGTGTTCAGGGTTGCAGTCTAAAAGTGCCAGTTTCTGTAGAGAAAGTGTGTGGCCAAAGTAAATGGTGGTGAAGGAGCATCCCATCCTTTGCTCCTAAGGTTTGCAAAGTGTTTTCAACCGTAGTTAGGAAAGATTTTTATACACGCTCCAATTTTTGTACACTTTTGTGATCATCACAAAACTATAGATCTAAGCATGGAAGAAGACACGACGGCTACCAGCTTGAGTCCCTACAGTCATACAGCATTCAATGGGAGATAAGTCAAGACTGATTGAGGGACAATATCTATCAAGGAGGTTTTGTGATGGCATTAGAACTGTCTGGACTTGCCCCTGTGGGCAGGTGTTTCTTCAGTTCAATTAATACTGCATCCAGTTGTTGAAAGAAGCCAGCCTTTGTAACTGGCTTTGTTGAAACTTATCTTGCCAGGTGTCTGCTGCTAGTCTGTGAATGAACCACTTTTCACTTTGTTTAAGTCCGGAGACTAGAATCGGCTCACATGTGAGGATTACATTTCGGACAAATGTAGCACGTTGGTGAAATGTTCCTAAAAACTGGATTGGCTGTTTAATTCCTTCAGACCTGTCAGATGAAATGAAATGTGGAGGTAGTTAATTGTTGGGCTGAGAATCTCTTCCCTTGATTTCCCAGCCCCGGTGATTCTTGATCCAGTTTTGCAGGTGGTTGGATCTCGTGTGCAACAAGAACAAAGTTTGACATGGTACCAGCAGTGCAGAAGCCTGCTTTACTCATTCTGTGTGCAAAGGGCTTGTTGGGCTTTAGTATCTTCGGCCTCACCTGGCTGGCTGGTAAAGTGGGGAGCTGAAGCAGAAATAGTGGCATCTTTAAGACCAGACGGTGAATCTGTAACAGCGCTGCAGCGTGAACCCAGACCGTCATCTCTGCACTCTGTTTTTGCATTGGAACTGTTGAAGGCAGGCAAGCTTATTAGGTCTAAATCTGGCTCTTGCTGGTGGCTTTTCATCCCTCCACAAGCAGTGTAGAATACAGTGACTCATCAAGAGTGTTGCTACTAGTTCAGTCAATTTGTTAGCAGCCCCCCGCCCCCCTGCAATCTGCTGCTGATATTCATGGGAACATGGGAAACATTTGTTGTTGTTGTTGTTTGTTTATTGGATTTATACCTAGGGTTATCTGGGGACTAACCAGAAGAGGGACTTTGGGCAGGTGCAGCTCATTATGGAAGGGTTTCAAGAGCTGCACCTGCCCAAATTCTCTCTTCTAAACAGTGATTAAAGGTATTCATAGAGAGGCAGGACATTTAGCTAAAATTTATTTTTTAAGCCAGCTTTTTGAAGAAAAAAAAAAAAGTTGAATGCCCTGCCTCTCCATGAATAACTGCTGTTGAAGTCTTTGCCTTTTGCTGACAATACACCCCCATTTTGTACTTATAAGGGGCTTGAGTGGTACATTGGATAATGCTGGTAGTTAGAGAGTGAAAGGCCATAGGTTCAAATCCCCACTGGTGCCAGTAAAAAATTATAGTTAGAACAATAAAAAGGGGGTCAGGTTACATCAGGCAGGAACCATGATGCAATGCAAATTACTAATTTGAATGTGGGGAACCCTGGAGAAATTGGGGAGGGCAGAGCCAGACCACATGGAGTGGCAAAACGGAGGCAGCAAAGCAGCAGTGTTCAGCTGGGAATCGATGCAGGGCAGCTTAAAATGCTGCCCCTGCTTCTCTGCCACCCAGGAACATGTGACCCTCCTGAACCCCCTGCTAAGTACGCCACTGCAGTCTAGCAAGCAGGTCCATACTCTGAAGCTTTGCTGAAATGAATGGCATAAGTAAGGGCTGAGTTATTTGCTTTGTTTCTACTGTTTTGTTTATGTATAGCCCCTTGTTTATATCTGAGTTATAGCTGAGTTGTAATTATCTCCTGCTTTGCTCTTACTGTGCCATATCACCAGCCATCTTTCAATTGCCGTATAGCGAACGTAGGCTGTTGTGTGACAATGTAAAACTGGATTGAAGAAGAGAACAAGTGAGGTGTATTATTCTGAGTCATGTATGACTAACTGAACACCCTTGGGATAGCTTGGGTATGTATTGGGCTGAACCCTACACACACCACCGTGTTTTGGAAATTAGTGCAAGTTGTGTTGCAGATTTCTCAGGATTATGTTTAGGGTGGTGTAATTTTATTGTTGGTGCTCAGCATGAATAACTGGCATTCATCTTACATAATTGCTCTAGATAGCTTCTGGTAGATGGCTGCAAATTGTGCAACCAGCTTTGGGTTTGGAGCGATGTTTCTTGAATGACAGTACTCTTTTCTCCCCCCCCCCAACTCATTCGACTGTTCATCGCATGTAATGTGAAACTCAGGTGTTTCCAAAGCTTCCAAACGTCTTGTGCGATTTCTGTTCACTGTTGTGCTCTAGGACTCCTGGCCCATACTTCTTTGGAGATCTGTCGGTAAAAAACTAGCTACATGCTCATATAAGATCAAGCAAGCAGAAGAAAAGTCGCAGCCGTTTTAGCACAATGCTGCTGTTTCCCCAACTAAACAGAGAATAATGGCCGGTGCAAGAGCTCCTTAAACATCAGAAGCTGCATTTTCCTTGTTGATTCTTCGGAGCGCTACAAGAAAATGTTGGTTGGGTTGTGGGGTGGTGACCAGCTCTCACACCAAAACTGCTGCAGTAACTGCACCGGCAAAGATCATTGCGTTGTGCACGAGCAGCATCCACGGAGCAGCTTGTTTCCCAGAGTGTCTTGGTTAGTTGCGATCTTGGAACCCTGGCCTTAGACCCCTCTGTGCATGCGATGAAAAACTGATGATGAAATAACACAACTTCCTTCTTGCTATGCTGTTGGAAGTCACTGACCTTTCCTAGATGAATATATTGAAGATTTATTTATTTGAAGAATTTATACCCCACCTTTCCCACACCAAAGCAAGTGCCCAAGGCGGCTTACAGAAAACATAAAAGTACAATGTAACAAACTATAAGTTAAACACTTCAAAAAAAAAAAACCCCGAACACATTAAAAACTTTAAACATGAACACACAGAATGATCAAAAACAAGGCAAAACCCAGCTCTTCTCGCCAGGCCATTCTAGAGGGACAGAGGGCAGATAGCCAACCATCACCCAAAGGCCAGATGAAATAGGTATGATTTGAGCTCTCTCTGAAAGGCCATGAGGGAGTGTGTAGTTCTTAATTCTTCTGGAAGAGAATGGCCTATTGGTGGTGCCGCTATAGTGAAGGCCCGCCCCAAGCCGCCATCCCTTTGACTTGGGACAGAGGGGGCACTTGAAGGGGAGCCCCTTTAGTATCTAAAGGACTGGTATGCATGGGAGAAGGGGGTCCTTTAGGTAGGCTGGTCATGAAGATCCTCAAAGGTCAATGCCATCATCCTTAATTTGGGATGGGAAACAAATGGGCAGCCAGTGTAACTGCTGAAGGAGTGGTCCTACTGAGTCAAAGTGTCTAGCCCCTGTAACCGTCCAGGCTGCTGCATTTTGCACTAACTGTAGCTTCCGAACTCTCCTCAAGGGAAGCTCTACATATACAGTAGTCCAATCTGTGAGTTACAGTAGTCCAATCTGTGGGAGGCATGCCTTTGGCTGGGCCTTGTGGCTGGGCCCTGCTTCCCCCTGGTGGACCCCAGGGACTCACTTCTGGTCATCTATTTAGTTTCCTTGCTCTTTTTTCCCAGATACCTCAGTCTGGCGAGAGTGGGCTGGCTGACCTTGATGTTTAGTCCGCCGAGAAGGGGGATTCAAAGGTTGGTCCAAATCTCCCTGTTCTCCACGCCAGGGTCAGCCATGGAATGTGGGAACTGGCTAAGCCTCGACTCTTGCACCCGAAGCCTGCAAAAACCATATTCCCCTTAATTGCGTGTGCTGTGTAAGTGGCAGTGTAGAGGTCCTGTGGCCGCCTGTCTTCGTTGTGTTTGCATGCAGCACCATTTCGACTTCTTTTTGCACCTGCCACAGCTGCTTCGTAGTGCTGTGAACTTCTCTTGACCTTGTTCTGCAGCTGGCCTGGACTTGGGTCTTCCTCATTTCAATGACTCCTGTTTTATTGTTTCCTTCAATTCCCTGTCCAGAAATGGGAATGCTGAAGAAACATGCCCTTAAGTGCATGCCAAACTTCTCAAATCCTCAATGAACGCAGCATTTGGGACCTGTTCAGCCCATGAGTTCAAATGGCTGCTTGGCCCAGCGGGGAGCTGTTTGGAGAAGCAGACTTTGGCTGCTGTTTTCTCTTTCCACCTAGAGCTCATCCAGTGCTCGTGTGTCCCACGGGTGATTCATACAATTTTTTATTGGGGCCTATTTTAGATTGTTGGACACATGCATATATTTGATGTGTGCAAAGGATGCCCTCCGGTAACTCTTATCAACTGTTTGGCATTGTACGGTAACCCAGTTGTTCCCAAACTGTGGGTCGGGACCCACCAGCCAAGCCAATTTCAAGTGGTTCGAGAACCACCTAGTGCAGCCGTATTGAAAATATGGGAAGGGATGCTGGAAAAGGGGGAGAGGTGTGTGGTTGTCTTGCTTGTGTCAAGGTTGTAAATAGGCTTTTTTTTCCTTTCTGATTCATTTTGCTGTTGGAAAATGGCTGAGGAATAACCCGACTTATCCTGCCTTTTCAGGAAAGCAGCAGGCTCTGGCATCACAATAATGGCACTTTCAGCCATGACACCATTTCTGGTGGGTCATGGACAGGTTATCATTCTGAAAAGTGGGTCCTGGTGCTAGAAAGTTTGAGAATCGCAGCAGAAGCCTGTGTGCATGATTTGGGACAAATGAAGATGCAGCTGCAATAAGTGTAGTTAAAACATTCCTTGTGGATTTTCAGTCCAGACTGTTGAATGCAGATTAGGAGATTCAGGTGTATGTGTGGATTTTTTGTATGATGGACCCAATTCATTTAAATGGCAGGATCAGCGAGTCTGTAGAAAGAAATGAATGAATAGATTGGTTTGCACTGTTAGTACGGAATGAGATGTGTGTGTGTTGACTGCACATGTAAACTGTGATTAGGAGTGGTTCAAAACTGATTTTCCTCTACTCTTGATGCATGTTTAGTTGTGGAGTAGTAATTCTAAACCAGTTTAGTAATTAATATAAACCTGGAGGTACTAGTCTCTGAATTAATTAACTTAGAGAGCAAGGGCATAATCTTGTGGTTGGGAAAGTTTTTTGGGACAGTGGGAAAGTTTGGAAAAGGTGCCAGCACCCTGTGTTGGAACATGCGAAGGTCTCAGAGACCTGACAGCTCTATCCAGGTAGGACTGGAAAAGACTCCAGTCTAGAGCCACTGTCATTCACTGTGTAGATCAGTGGTTCCCAAACTGTGGGTCGGGACACACCAGTGGATTGCGAGCCGATTTCAAGTGGGTTGCAAAGCACCTAGAGCAGCCATCTTGAAAATATGGGGAGATGGGATGCTGTAAAAGGGGAGGGCTGTGTGGTTGTTTTGCTTGTGTCAAGGTTGTGAATAGGCTTTTTCCTTTCTGATTCACTTTGCTCTTGGAAAATGGCTGAGAAATATTCCAACATTGCTGTATTCTCAGGAAGCAACAGGCTCTGGAGTCACAATGAGAGCACTTCCAGCCATGACATCACTTCCGGCAGGTCCCGGGCCAATTGTCATTCAAAAAGTGGGTCCCGGTGCTAAAACATTTGAGAACCACTGGTGTAGATAGTTCTGAGTTAGATGAGCCAATAGTCTGACCCACAGTGCAATCCCAGATTGTGCGTCATGTCAATGCAACATCGTTGCATCATCGCCACGTGCTTAGTGCTGATGTAGGGGGTCCGAGTGGCCAAGGGCAACTTCATTTTCACATTTATTTGCCTTTTTTTTAAAGAAGGGGGGGTTGTTAGAAACTGTTCCCTCCCACCAAAGATCAGCCCTGTTCAGTGTCTTTGCCCCAGCAACAAGGCAAAAATGCAGCATTAACTGATTTGAAACCCAAGTTGTTGTTTTTTTAAAAAAATACTGTTGTAGCATTTTCATTTGAGTACCAATGAAGTGAACAAAACTTGACTTGAGACATGGCATTTCCCTTCCTTGTATATAATTTATACGTATAAACCATTCACTTGATTAAGTTGTGAAGAATATTAATATTCTGCATGTTGAATAATATTGAATGTATTCAATAATACTGACTCGCTGCGTTCTGTTTAGTTAATGCCTTCAGCATGTTGTACAAATTGCCTAAGAATTGAGGCTGGCTGTTTGTTTCTGCAAAACCAACCCATGATATGTTTCTTTGTTGTGCATCCCGGTTTTTCTGATTGCCCGTCCTGTAGAAGAATTTTCCCAAACAAAGACACTTTTGCACGGTTGAACTGGTGGATTGATAACACTTGCATCCATTGCCTTGTGATACTCTTTGTTTTCCTCAGCATTCCAGTGTTTCGATACATTTCCCAGTGGTGTGATATCTTTTGTTACAGAATGATGGTATTACTTTTGCTAACAACAACAAAAGAGTAGATACTTAGGAGTGGTAGCTGTGGCTTGTACCCTTGTTTTATAATTTCTTTTAAACAGAACTTTGGATCAGTGGAGAGTCAGTGATGTTCATCATGATAGTAGTCCTAATGAGCATTGCAAGAGATCACCTTAACCTTTTTGAAATGTTAAGTGGTAAAATTATGTTTATAGATGCTCCTGATTTCTTATTTATCTCCCCCCCCTCGCTTTTATTTTAAAAATGCTTATATTGGTGGATGAAGAGAGCTTGGAGTATGGATGATGCCACCCCACCCCACCCAGTATGTTATTTAAGCAACAGCTGGAGAATAGAAATGCCAGATGTCCACTTTAAATATATATATACTTATATATGAAAGAGAAATGTAGCTAATATGGTTTTCTTTATTATTTAGGGCTGGATGATTGCCTGCAGCAGTACGTCCAAAAATTTGAACGCGAGAAGATAAATGGGGCTCAGCTGTTACAGATTTCCCACCAGGATCTCGAAGAGTTGGGGATCACACGGATTGGACATCAGGAGCTTGTTTTAGAGGCTGTAGATCTTCTCTGTGCACTGGTCAGTTTACACAATTGAATATGGTGTCATGCTATTGAAATCTCCTTCCCTTTTTTTCCTTTTGTTTTTTTCACCATGCTGGTGGGAAAATTTGTGGTGAGAAATGCTATCTCCCTGCTCCTCCGATGCTTTTCAGTGTGTGAACTCATACTGAGTAGTAATGCAAACTTAGTATCCCAGATGCAAGTCTCTCAACAGGAGGGAAGTTGATGTGGGTACAGTTAGCCCATGATGCAGCTGTCACAGCATTGGGTACTACATAAGAACATAAGGAGAGCCCTGCTGGATCAGGCCAAGGGCCCGTCTAGTCCAGCTTCCTGTATCTCACAGTGGCCCACCAGATGTCTCAGGGAGCACATGAGACAACAAGATACCTGCATCTTGTTGCCACTCCCCTGCATCTGGCAACCTAACATAAGGAGATTGCACAACCCATCATGGCCTATAACCCACGATGGATTTTTCCTCCAGTAATCTGTCGAATCCCCTTTTAAAGGCACCTAGGCCAGATGCCATCACCACCTCCTGTGGCAAGGAGATCCACAGATTAATTGCTCGCTGCATAAAAAAGTATTTCCTTTTATTTGTTCTAACTCTCCCAACACTCAATTTTAGTGGACGTCCCCTGGTTCTGTTGCTATGAGAGAGGGAAATACTAGGGAAATACTCATACTAGTCAGAAGTCATGCTGCCCTTAGTGTTGAGAACATTTTGGCCATATAAAATTTGTGAGTTTTGTGGTTGGTTCTCTGTGCAATACCCGAAAGCCAGGTCAAAACCACTTTTAGGCATTGCACAGAGAATTGACCCCAAAACTCGCACATCTTTTTTCAGACAAGAAAATTGGATAATTAGACCATCCGGACAAGACAGAAATGAGAGTGGAGCATCGATGGAAAGCTGGTGGGCTTGCGGCTCTGCCTGTCCTAGATAGGGTCTCGCATCTCCTCAAGGGCAAGGTTGCAGGGGTTTGACTCCTGTGCCACTTGAGTCGCAAGGGGTGGCAGTGGTCGGGACCGCTTTGCAGCAGTTTCATGAACCAGCGGCAGTCTTATCTGATAAGATGTAGCTGCCTTCATTCATGCTTTGGCAGCCTCTTGTTTAGTCTGCTCTCAGGCATGCTGTGTGGGCTGCCTGTGAACTAGAGAGCTGTGACTCATCTATGGGAGAGAATCACAGAGAGACTGTTATCCTGAGATCTTAGCTTACCTCCAGTGTCTGCTTCTGAACCCAGTTAAATAAACTGGTGATGACCTCCGAAAGCCCCAAGCTGTCTAGAGCTTGCGCACCTGAAGGAGTGCCTCTTGGATGTGTTCCATTTCCCATCTTTTCCAGACGTGAGGACTGCGGGGCACATGCTGGGCTCCAGGGGAATGCATCAGGTCCCCTTGCTGATTTTTTGCTTTGTGGCTGGGTGAGACCTGCTTTTCCAGCAGGTTGCTCTTCTGAGTTTAATTGTTTGCGTTCTGTTTAATTTAGCATTTTTATCTGCTAGCTGTATTGCTGCTTTGCCCTACACACATTGTTTCCTCATTGTGATGTTTGTTTCATGGATTGCTGGTGGGAAGTGTTTTCTTGCTTATTTTATAAGCAGCTGCAGTACAGGCTGCATCACAATGATTATGAACATTTAAATTATTGCTACTACAAATAAGATCTGCTGGAATGTTGTTGATCGTTTACATGTTGATAGAGCTGAAGTGGTCAGATTATTGTTTTGTACTCTTTACAGTTCTTGAAGCATGGCTGTGTGCCTCTGTGTGTACCTATACTGTAGGAACATACTCTGCTCTGAAAAAAATAAGCTCAAATGCTGCCCTTTAAAAATCCAAACTCTGTGCCAAGAAAAGCTGGATGTTATGATCAATCTAAGCTATGAAAGCTTATTGCTCATTTTGCATCTAAGGAAGGATCTAAGGAAATAAAAGCATAAAGCTGCATCATCTGAATGCCAGAAATCCTCTTGCTCCTTCCTCTAGATTCTGAGAGAAGCTTAAGTGTGTGGGTGGTGGTTGTAATCATGAGGACTAACAACTTTATTTCTTTTTGAAACAAAAACAGTTTCTCCCATAACACAAATTCTGCACTTGGCACCCTTCAGAATAGAGGAATAGATGGCACCTTCATTATGAGTCTTGGCATGTTCTTCTTTGCCACTCCTTTCACATCACGCCATAGCTATAGCTAGACTGTGGCATTACTGCCATAAGTGGTATGGGCAGCAGCAACAGACAGTGGCACACTTGAATAGGAGCAGGAGGGCTGTGGGCTTAGTCATGGCATGGGTCTTACGCAATTTCATGCATTTTTCTCCCATCACTATGCTACTGCCTGCTCCCTGGCACAGGGGACTAGTACAGATTGGTTGGGTATGTACTAGAACAGTGGTTCCCAAACTGTGGGTCAGGACCCACCAGTTGGTCATGTCTCATGTGTCAATTTCAGGTTGCTCGCGAACAACCCCCGGCCCTTCTTGTTATCTGAATGAGCAGAAAGTGAAGCTAGTGGGCGGGGTTAGCGGTGACGTAAATACACCCAAAACAATCCTCATTCCAATTATTTCAAATGGGTTTTCGCATGATGTTTCGGACTTATTTGTTTACTCCTGAAGTAAAAACTCACGAAAATAACAACGTGTGATCGTGGACAAACATCAGTGGTAACCATATTATGAGTTAATATGCAATTCCAAGGTTTAATTCCGCAGAATTATATTACTGAACATACTGGACGAAATGCCGCTTGCTGCCTATGTAAACTCGGATTGCACTGCTTTGACAGGCTTATTTTTTGAAATCTACACAACCAAAAATAAAGTGTGAACGGGAAGGAAAGAAAAAAAGGGGAGGGTGGGCAAAAATTAGATAAATATGTAGGAAAATTACATTAAAATCTCTCAATGTATAACACAAGCAGTTGTCAATAGGAGAGTAGTTCTTTTTCACTTCTAGGCTATTAAGTGTATTTTTTTAAACTTCTACACTCACCCCCCCCCCAATAAAACAAATTCTGTTAATGTTCGGAATTTCAAAAATATTACCGTAGAAAATGGAAGGCGGGAAAAAAAATGTGTAAACGGGAAGGGGGAAAAAAGGAGGGGGGAATTTTTTTTATTTTTATTTTATTTCTTCATATCTACTTCAGTTTGTGAAGGGCTGCATACTTTATGAAGTAATATTTTTCCGTAGCAATGAATCACAATGATTTTAAGTACCTGTGCAAAGTAATCCCATTTTTCGTACAGCGATTCGCACACCCGTACGCAGAACACGCAGGCATGCTTAAAGACGTTGAGATTAACTTTACCACACGGGCAGGGAGATTTTTATTCGTGACACCGCGGTGGCAATCCTCCTTTGCAGCAATGATCTGAGATAGACCCATGGCTTCAAGTCTGTGACGTCATGGCCCCTCCAGCGAAATATAATATCTCCATGCTCGCGAAGTGCCTAGAGCAGCCATATTGAAAATATGGGAAGATGGGATGCTGGAAAGGGGGAGGGCTGTGTGGTTTTTTTGCCTGTGTCAAGGTTGTAAATAGGCTTTTTTTCTTTCTGATTCACTTTGCCATTGGAAAATGGCTGAGAAATAACCCAACTGATTGTCGCATTTTCAGGAAAGCAGCAGGCTCTGGTGTCATAGTAACAGCACTTCTGGCCATGACATCACTTCTGGTGGGTCCCAGACAGATTGTCATTCTACAGAGTGGGTCCCGGTGCTAAAACATTTGAGAATCACAGTACTAGAGCGGTGCTATCTAGTACATTGAACTTGGCTTGTGGTGGCCTTGCCAAAAAAGATTAGCCACTGCTGTCTTAAGCTATATTGTATATCCAGGCCCTTCGCAGTCACAAATGAATGGGCTGCAAGCTAGTTTTTAAAATTAGCCAATGTATCTTTGAGACTGGCCCCAGATGGGGAATGTGAGTTGAATAGCAACTTCTGTATCTTATCCTATCTGCTTTGGGGGCTGTGCAGCTCTTCTGATCTTAATAGTATAGCAACACAGTGGAAGGGGGGGAAATGGTGTTTCATGGCGCACGGGCGCCTTTTCCTCCCATATGCCAAATGTTTACAGTTCTGCTGGGATATGTATTTTCTTTCATTCCAGTTGCATTGTGTTGGATACAGTGTACCTTACAACAGGGACACGCTTTGGCGCTGGGCTTGCTGAAATTCTGTGAACCCCTGCCAACAGCATATACAGTTTCATCATTGAGAATGGTGGGAAAGAATGCTCTGTCATTCGCTTGCCCTTACTGGGCCACATTCCGTCCATTATGTAACCCGTCTTGCAGTTGAGTGTGTTCTTCTTAAAATGGGCAGAGCCTTTGACTCCTGGTATAAAATGTGCTCTTGTTTCCGAAGGGGAGAACAGAAATAATTTGTGCTTGATAAACAAAGAGGGGAAAAATGTGGCGGCTGGTAACAAATGAGATGTGTTTTGTTTGAAACAACTGGCCTAAGTACACCTCCCCCTTTCCTCTAATTATATACAGTAGTTACAAAACTTGGGATCCAGCCCTATCCAATTTTCCAGCACTGATGCAGCCATACCAATGGGGCATGTGCTGCATCCTGTGTTTGGGGGGAGCAGTCAGAGAGGCCTTCTCAGGGGAAGAGGAAACGTGTTCCTTTACCTCAGGGCTGCATTGCAGCTGCATCAGTGCTGGAAAGTTGGATAGGATTGGGTCCATGGTCTTTTTATAAGGGGTGTCAAGAAAACCTGCCTTAACCAATGCATGGTATCCTCCATACTAAAGTTGGAGTGCTGTTCACAGCAGGCAAAATGCTGAGATGCCTGTATGCTCTGCTGTCTGAAATAATGGACATGGCAGCCACCTGAGAACATTCTATTCTTCCGCCTTGTTTAAAAATAAATAAATAAAAAGGGATACAGTGGACGGAGCTGGATGTCTGCCAGAACCTACAGTTTCCTTTAATGAACCTTCCTGAGAAACTTCAAACTTAGATCCAACTCTTTTCGTGTGTGTGTGTGTGTGTGTGTGTGTGTGTGTGTGTGTGTGTGTGTG